>KZ062758.1:0-52375 GCA_002091835.1 Anopheles maculatus
GGGGGGGGGGGGGGGGGGGGGGGGGGGGGGAGATGTGCATGTATGTGTGCAAAATCGAATCGCGGGAAATGCTGGGGGAAGAGTAATCTCAAGCGAAAAGTGGGTTGTGGGAGGGTAATTTTCGCGGGTAAAGAAGGAAAACTGTGAAGTGTGGTGCGAATCAGTAGGCGATATTGGCATCCCGTGCGTATAAAACGAGACAAAGATTACGAGAGAGCGAGAGAAAGAGCATACAAACACAAAACGAACGAAGGAGTATATCTTAGGCATTTGTGCAGCCAAACAAAGCAAAAAAAAAAACTCACACTTCTAATCATGTGTCCAGCAAAACGATTAAACGAAAAAAAAACCGCAGTCCGACCCGCAAAACGCTTCTTGCGGCTATACATATATACATATATATATATATACACATAACAGATCCATATACACACACACCCACACCCACACGTACACACATACATATAAGACACGTACACAAACATCTACACATACACGCGTACACAAACACATCCACATTCTGACTGCTGCTGGCCCGGATCTTCCCGGAACGTGTATATACTGTCCGCCGAACGTTGGCCAAAAAGCGTAGGGATTGCGCGGCAGAAGGAAAACGGTACAACACAACATACCACATACCGCAACATACCAACCCCCAACACACAAACACAAAAAAAGGCAAAACAAAAACAAACAAACAAAAAAAAAATCCAGTCCTGAATGTCATTTCCAAAACACGGTGTACCGTTATAGCTCAAGAAAAGAAAACAAAAAAGAAAAAAAAGTCTAAATGTAATAAAAATGACAACTGTGTAATTGATGTGTTATAAGTTATTACTAAAATATAAGCCGATGATTTTATTAGTAAAAAAAAAACAATGCGCTGTTTGCTCTGTATGTTTTGCTTAGCATCCGAAGGATCGCTGGTGCAGTGTGATCTGTCCAGAGCTGTACCTATCTAGCTAACTATTAATCACTTGTTGATTTGTTTTTGATTGCTACTCTCTGTGAGGTATGCCCCATAACCAGCTTCCTGGGCCTTTCCAAGTTACTCCGCTGGTAGGATGATAGACTGCTTCAAAACCACTAGCACTGCTTTGCGACCCGTTCGGCACGAGGCGTAGAGGAGCACAGCGAGCTCGTTGGCTGGATCAAGTGGAGTCAGACCTGAGGGATATCGGATGCAGCCGGGGATGGAGGAGTGCAGCCATGGATCGAGTTTCCTGGAAACGGATTGGACACCAGGCCATGTCAGACGTGCTCCCTAGGAGTAGGCCACGAAAGAAGAAGAAGCTATAGTCAGCTTAACTATGGCTGATATGTATGTATGTATGTAATTCTTTATTGTTTGCCGAAAGGTTTAACAAAAATTCGCTTACATGCTAGTTACTATGCTGATGCAGCAGTTATCTCACTCGGGGAAAACTCGTAAGTTCTACAGGATGCTGAATGCGGCACGAAGCGGTTTTACTCCCATGATCGCCATGTGCCGCAATGCGGAGGGAGATATCCTGTCGGAGGAGCGAGAGGTGATGGATAGGTGGAAGTGCTACTTCAACAGACACCTGAACGGAGCGGATACAGTAGAGAACGGACCGGGCGCAGAAAGCAGAGGAGAGCAACACTACAACAGCCAGCATGATAATGACGAAGTGCCCCCACCATCCTTGGATGAAGTCATCAGTGCTATCATACAGCTGAAATGCAACAAATCAGCTGGCAGTGATGGGCTGGTGGCTGAACTATTCAGGATGGGCCCGGAGAGGCTTGCCGCGGTCATGCATCGGCTGATTGTTAGGACATGGGACCAGGAAGAACTACCGGACGACTGGAAAATAGGTGTAAATCACCCAGTGCACAAAAAGGGCGACAGACTGGACTGTGCTAACTTCCGAGCCATCACAGTCTTGAATGCTGCCTACAAGATCCTGTCCCGAATACTCTTCTGCAGACTTGCGCCCCTTGCTACAGATTTCGTCGGGAGCTACCAAGCTGGATTTGTTGGAGGGAAATCCACTACCGACCAAATCTTCACTCTACGGCAGATCCTCCAGAAGTGCCGGGAACACCAGATCCCCACGCACCACCTGTTCATCGACTTCAAGGCAGCCTACGACACCATAGACCGTACCGAGCTATGGTACATCATGCGGCAGTACAGTTTCCCTGCGAAGGTACGGCTGTTGAGGGCAACAATGGACGGTGTGCAATGCAAGGTGAGAGTGTCGAACATGCTGTCGGAACCTAAACAGGATGGTCTTGGCGCACTATTTTAGGGCCCACGTGGTACGGCCCGACATCATCATCGACAGCCAGCCAGGGAACAATATTTAGAGATTCACTTTCGTTCGACGTAAAAGAACCAACCCCGTTTGCCGAACCTTTTAGAGTTGCCCAATTACGCTTCGGCCTGAACCCTGGAAGTGTCTCGATCCCATTCATTGCTCCCATCAAAGTTCGACATCACGTCCGAAAATGGGCCATAATTGAAAATTAAAATATTGTGAACAGTGCGCGAACCTTTGGACGAGCTGTCGGTAAGGAATACCGTCATCACAACCGTCGAACATCATCGACATGGGCTCGTCGAGGGCCCGCAAGACCTATCATCACACGCCGTTTTGGGGGGATGGAAATGCCAACGGTAAAGTGTGGGCAGGATTTTCATCGATCGTTGAACAAGCTTTTCGTCGAAACTATAGAATGTGACATGTGCGTTTTGTTGGGTGATTGTTGCTTTCACATTTGCACTACGAAAACATGTACAACCTTTTTTTTATGTTTAATAGTTAATTAATTAAATTGTTTGTTGAAAATGTGTCACAAAATTATTGGAGAAATTATTCCTCTCAGAAGACATATTTTCCACCCATTCATACACAGCGCAAACTAAGCGCAAAAGTTTCTCCTTCGCATAAAAAAAAGGAAAACGAACCCACAATCCCAAATATCATAATCGATCTATCGGAACGTCTCTCTATTAATTGATTACTTCACTGACCATAACGACACCATTGGGAGAAAACAATTCCATAACGATAGCAATTTTTGATAAACCCTCCTCAACTTCACCGGCTTCACCGCGCTCCCTAAGCACCTAACTATGGTCCAGTTTTTTGGGCACGGTCTGTTAATCTTTCTTTCCCGAGCTCAACATTTTCTTTCTCTCCCTGACGAAACACACACACATGTAGTCGAATTTTCGCATCTGTCCCCGTTTCAGGTCGGACCCGAGTCGAGCTTTCTTTCCATGCCATTCCCGCAAACGCATAATTTCGATTCCCGAAGCTAATTGAATATCACATTCCAGGGGGTGCCACAGAAACAAAACAATTCCCTCCGCAAACAATCTCCAATCACCCTAATCAGCGATCGCTCCAAACCGCCCCAAAACCGATCATCACGTGTGATGTAGTGTTGTTTTCCTGCACTGCCGTTCCCTCCCTGCTTTTCGCCCGCGGAAGTCCGGTAAGTTTTTGTTGCCTTTTTTGCTTGGGTGCTTTCATGCACCATTGGCAAACGTATTGACCGTCGGCGTCCGAACCGAACCGCCTGTTTGGGGGCATCATTCCGGAACGTCATATTCGCGCGTCACCGCCGGAAACAAGCCGCCGCGCTGACAAACCCAGCGTGCAAAAATGAAACCACCGGGACGCTAAGAAATTGGCAGCCGCGGTGGTGTTTGGTTCGGCATCGTTGTTTTTGACTTTCAATGATTTGTGGGTCCCAGCACTGGCAGCAACTGGTCCCCGGGAGGCGTTGTACACCAGATGGCAGTCGCACTGTGGTCAGTCGGAGCGGGTTTGTTTTTGTTGCGTGATTTTGGGTTCTTTTGTTCCAAATTCTTCGTGCATCAGATTTCGTTCGTTACAACAAGATCTAATTTGAGGTCTTGTTGTACTCGCGAAAAAAAAGAAGTCTTTTTGGGGTCTCCCTTCTTACAGATCGTACGCCGTACAGTACAACGTGTTCAAGATCATGACGCATATGGCTAGATTATCGTATGCGGCTTTAAAATCAATGAAGAGATGGTAGGAGTGTAGCTGCTGTTCCGCCATCTTCTCCAAGATTTGCCGCATGGTGAATATCTGGTCAGTGGTTGATTTTCCGTTTCGGAATCCTCTTTGATAGTTTCCAACTATCTCTTCAACGAATGGGACAAGTCTGTCTTGTATAACTAGGGAGAGAATCTTGTAGGCGGTATTCAACACCGTAATACCCCTGTAGTTGCTGCACTCTAGCCTATCTCCCTTCTTGTATATGGGGTAGATGATGCCGAGATTCCAATCACAAGGCATCGATTCGCTATCCCATACCTTAGTAATGATTTGATAAACTTCCTGTTCGAGTGCTGCACCTCCGTTTTTGATGTCTTGATTACTAGTAAATAATTCTGTAAAATCATTGTAAATCAATCCGGTTTTGTTCGTTTCCCCCCTTCCAGACCATTTTAATGCTACACTGTCAATCAAAACGTCCCAGGGACCGGACATTGTGTCGACCACGTTCACGTTCTTCGACTGCAGCACCCATCTGTCCTGCACGCAGTGCGTATCGTCCAAGTTCCCGTGCGATTGGTGCGTGGAAGCGCACCGCTGTACGCACGATACGGCCGAAAACTGTCGCAACGATATACTGGTGACGGGCATTAGCCGCATCGGACCGAGCTACCGGTCCGGGCCCGGCTTCTGTCCGACGATCAACGTGACCGGCGACGGGTCGGAAATCTTGGTACCGGCCGGTTCGAAAAAATCCGTCAAGGTGAAGGTACATATCATCGGTCAATTCATCGTGCAGACGCGCTTCGTGTGTCAATTCAACGTCGAGGGTCGGGTGACGAGCGTCAATGCACAGCTGCTGGGCGATACGATCTACTGCGACGAGATGGAGTTTACGTACACGGCCAAAACGTCCAAGCTGAACGCAACGTTTGCGGTCATCTGGGGCGGTTCGAAACCGTTGGACAATCCGAACAATATTCACGGTAAGCATTGACCGATAAGCACCGCCAGTTGCTCACAGTATCGTAATACGATTTCGTTTCTCTTTCCTCTCTGTTTTTCTACACCAATCCAGTTGTCATCTACCGGTGTCGAGATATGTCGGACAGTTGTGGTGTTTGCCTGGCGCTCGAGGAGAAGTACAAGTGCGGCTGGTGTTCGTCGTCGAACACGTGCGAGGTGGAGGATCAGTGTGGCATATCGGGCAAGGTGGAGGGACAGAACAAAACCGACTGGTTGAATAATCAGCAAACCTGCCCGAACCCCGAAATCCACTCGTTCGATCCCAAGACGGGCCCATGGGAAGGTGGCACCAACATTACGATCCGCGGCATTAATCTGGGCAAAAAGTTTGACGACGTGTACGGTGGTATTAAGATTGCCGGCATCGACTGTATGCCGTTCCGGGAGCTGTACGTGCAGACGAAGGAGATTGTGTGCAGTGTGGATGGGCCGGGCGTTAAATCGCACCGATCGGGCAGGGTCGTGGTGCAGATATCGGACTTCCGGGGCGAGTCGGCGAATGACTTCGAGTTTGTGGATCCAGAAATTGAAAACTTCGAGCCGAAACATGGCCCAATATCGGGCGGTACGACGATCAAGATTATGGGCCGGTACTTGAATACGGGCAGCCGGGTAAGGGCGTTCCTCGATCAACATCCGTGTGAAATACTGAGTACGAACGATCGTGAGGCTACGTGCCGGACGACAGCGGTACCGAGCCCGATGCAGGGCAAGCTGAAGATGGTGTTCGATAATGGTGTGCGTGAGCTGAATGGTGATCTGTTCGAGTATGTTCCGGATCCTTGGATTGAACTGGTGTCGTCGGGCGAAAGCAAAACGGCTAAAGGTAGGTGAACTATAACTTATAACGTTTCGATGCCTGGAGGTTCTCCATGACAATCGGAGAAGTTTGACAACATTGGGTTCGGGTTAAAGAATTCATATTTGTTCTATACAAAATCTTAAAACTAGACTCCTGTGCCTACTCCAATCCAAATATCCCAATTCAGACCACGACAAACTTTCCATATAAGGCTTTGAGTAGATGTTGAGTATTTTAAATGTTACAATGAAGCCTTATCATTTCTTCTCAATGTGGTCTTTTGAGGAAGAATAAGATGGAGTCTGTCGTCTAAAACCCCACTTTATTGGATTAAGTTTCGAGTACATTTGGCTCTAATGAATGAAAACTTTTCGAAAATGTGCACATTTATTCGTTATTTTCCAACATCATGATCCTTTACACGTTTCCCCCTCACCTAACTCTGTCTCTGGTGCATAGGAATTCCGGCCGGTGGTATCAAGATGGCAGTACACGGTCGAAACTTTGGCTCGATCCAACGACCCCAGATCTACGTCTACTACAACGGGCAAATCTCGCTCAACGAGTGCAACATCATCAATCCGCAGCTAATGGAGTGCTATTCGCCGAAGATTGATCTGCAGGACGAGGACCCGTTCGGCAATTCAGACGATCCGCTAACGCTCGAGTACGGCTTCATCATGAACGATGTAATGACCGTGCGCAATCTGTCATCGCAATGGGGCAGCTACTTCGAGCTGTACCCGAACCCGACCTACCAACCGTTCGACGACGTAAAGTACTTTAACAGCGAGTATCTGAACATTAACGGGCGCAACATTGACCGTGCGTGCAAGTACAGCGACGTGGTGGTAAAGATCGGTGACCACGGTATCTGCAACATTACGTCGATGTCACGCCAGCAGGTCACCTGTTTGCCGCCGAAAAATCCGGACGCGAAAAAGGTACACGTGAAGGTGATCGTGGGCAATTCGCTGCAGTTCGACATCGGGTATATGGTGTACACGTCGGCTGGCATTTTGCCCAGCTTCAGCAGCAACGCGGTGACGTTTAGCGTGGTGTTCGCAATCGCCCTGTTCTTCGTGGTGTTTGTCGCGTTGGCGATAGCGTATCGCAAAAAGACGAGCGAAAACAATCGCGTGCTCAAGAATATGCAGGAGCAGATGGACATACTGGAGTTGCGCGTCGCGGCAGAATGTAAGGAAGCGTTCGCGGAACTGCAAACGGAAATGACCGATCTCGGTGGGGATATTACGTCGGGCGGCATACCGTACCTGGACTATCGTACGTACGCGATGAAGATTCTGTTCCCGAACCACGACGACCACGTTGTGCTGCAGTGGGAAAAACCGGAACTGCTGCGCAAGGAGAAGGGCCTACGGCTGTTCGGTCAGCTCGTTATGAACAAAACATTCCTACTGCTGTTTATCCGGACGCTCGAAAGCAATCGGTACTTTTCGATGCGCGAGCGCGTCAATGTCGCCTCGCTCATTATGGTAACGCTGCAGAGCAAGCTCGAGTACTGCACCGACATCCTGAAGACGCTGCTGGCCGAGCTGATCGAGAAGTGTATCGATGGTAAGTCGCACCCGAAGCTGCTGCTGCGCCGTACCGAATCGGTGGCGGAGAAGATGCTGTCCGCCTGGTTCACGTTTCTGCTGTACAAGTTCCTGAAGGAGTGCGCCGGCGAACCGCTGTACATGCTGTTCCGGGCGGTGAAGGGCCAAATCGACAAGGGTCCGGTGGATGCGATCTCGCACGAGGCCCGCTACTCGCTGAGCGAGGAGAAGCTGATCCGGCAGATGATCGAGTTTAAGGTGATAACGGTGTACGCGAGCATCACGCAACCGCCGATCCTGTGCAACAACATCGAGATGATACCAACGAACACAGAAAACATTCCGGTAAAGGTGCTGGACTGTGACAGCATCGGGCAGGTGAAGGAGAAGTGTCTCGACACGATCTACAAGGCGATCCCGTGGAGCCAGCGGCCCCGTAAGGAGGATCTCGATCTCGAGTGGCGTACCGGTGCGACCGGCCGGCTCATCCTGTACGACGAAGACTCCACGTCCAAGGCGGACGGCGAGTGGAAGAAGCTGAACACGCTGCACCACTATCGGGTGAGCGAGGGCAGCTGTCTGAGTCTGGTGCCGAAGGAGAGCTCCATCTATAACATTACGCTGCTCGGCGAAAAGTACGCGGAGAAGATCCACAAGTACGAAACACTAAACATATCGAAGTTTGTTTCGCCGTCGCCACCGTTCAGTCGCGCGGGCAGCCCGATGAATGTCGATCTGCAGGAAACCAGTCTCAAGTATTGGCATCTGGTGAAGCACCACGATAGTGACGGGTCGAAGGAGGGTGAACGGGTGAACAAGATGGTTTCGGAGATTTATCTAACACGACTGCTAGCCACTAAGGTAAGCGATTGCGCGTACCGGTTCGGTAACACCGTTTGAGACTAATGCGTTTTAATGTCTTTCTCTCTCTCTCTCTCTCTCACACACACACACACAGGGTACACTCCAGAAGTTTGTCGACGATCTGTTCGAAACCATCTTCAGTACCGCGCACCGTGGCTCCGCACTGCCCTTAGCAATAAAGTATATGTTTGACTTTCTAGATGATCAAGCACTCTTACATGGTATTACCGATCCGGAGGTTGTGCACACTTGGAAAAGTAACAGTTTACCGTTACGGTGCGTAATGACGCTTGCCTTTCTGTTCCCTTTTAGCGATACGAGTTGGTTTTTGCTGGTCATTTTTGCAAAGTATCATATTATTTCCTTTCCTCTATAGTAGTATTTAAATGTAACTCATTTCGATTTAGAAAAAGTTTTTCAAATTTCCCGCGAAGTTTTTTCAACATTATTTGTTTGGCATATACTATTCCGCTGTATTTACTTACTTATCAGGCTCTACAACCGCTTCGTGGTCTTGGCCTGCTGCAACAATCCTCGATACCGCTCACGGTCTAGCGCCGTCATCTGCCAATCTGTTCACTAGGCCGTAAAGGGACTTTACGGGCTGGGTCGTCCTGTGCCATTCTCATGAAATGACCAGCCCACCGGAGCCTGACGATTGTAGCGACGCATCGAATGTCCATTCCTACATACGGGGCCAAATATCCTTCTGAGCCTCTTCCTCTCGAACGCGGCTAAGAGGGTTTCATCAGTTTTGGACAAAGTCCATGTCTCAGAGGCGTTTGTGAGCACTGAGACTATAAAGGTTTTGCACAGTCCCAGTACCGTCCGTCGCGACAGGTATTCTGAGTGGAGAAGTTTTCTCAGGCTGTAGTATGACCGGTTGGTAGCCAGCACCCTTGCGCGCAACTCAACGTCTATGTTGTTGTTCGTGCTGACTTTTGACCCCAGATAGGTGAAGTTTTGGACGACTTCGAAGGTGCGATCACCTATCTGTACATCACCCCTGCGTAAATCAGTGCTTGTTAGCAGGGCCGCTGGTGGTGCCACCATCATTTTGGTTTTTGCCTCATTGATCTCCAACCCGAGGTTCAGTGCCGCATGCTCGATCCTTTGGTAAGCTTCTGTTACATAGGAGTGCCTCAAACCAATGATGTCTATGTCATCAGCGTATGCCAAGATCTGGAGTGACTTATAGAAGATGGTCCCCGAAGTTTCTACCTCCGAATCTCGGATGGCCCTCTCTAGCGCCAGATTGAATAGGAGGCAAGCAAGCCCGTCTCCCTGGCGCAGACCCTTGGTGGTAGCAAAGGGCCCTGAGAGTTTTCCATCCACCTTCACCTGGCATGTGATGTTGGTCATTGTCATACGTACAAGCCTGGTAAGCTTCCAAATGAGCTCATTGCGTCGTATAGTTTTACCCTGGCTATGCTATCGTATGCGGCGTTAAAATCAATGAAGAGATGGTAGGAGTGTAGCTGCTGCTCCGCCATCTTCTCCAATATTTGCCGCATGGTGAATATCTGGTCAGTGGTTGATTTTCCGTTTCGGAATCCTCTTTGATAGTTTCCAACTATCTCTTCAACGAATGGGACAAGTTTATCTTGTATTGCTAGGGAGAGAGTCTTGTAGGCGGTATTCAACACCGTAATACCCCTGTATTATTCCACTATACGTCATATTATTCCACTATTTCCACTTTTATCGTTTACGATAATATTTACAAGCGATGAATTTGTAAAATATATATGAAACGGGGATGAAAATGTTTTAAAACCACGAAAAAACTGATACACGACATGAAACAAATCCGACTCTTTATGCCTCGTACAGGCCCCGGTGAAAATTCTATTGCTTATCGTTTGTCATGATCGGTGTCCTCCGTCGTAGGGTCTACAGTGAGATATGTAAACATGCAAACCATACCCAGGCAACCCGAGCCGTCAAGTAGATAGTTGAGACTCTCGAGCAGCAGGAAATGAACGATACGGTTGACAGCTTATAAGTGATCAGCAAAAAGACTGTAACGCGCATACGAATTCAGATCGAGTAGCTAATTCCGTCTTTCCTCAATTCACAGATTCTGGGTAAATCTCATTAAGAATCCTAACTTTGTGTTTGATATACATAAGTCCAACATCGTGGACTCTTGCCTTTCGGTTGTGGCTCAAACCTTCATGGACTCGTGTTCAACATCGGACCACAGGCTAGGTAAGTTCGCGGTTCGGGCTCGAACTGGTGGTTGAAACCCCCAATTGCTGATGCTGTTGCGCGTGTCCCGTTTTTCTCTCCACAGGGAAAGATTCACCTAGTTCGAAACTGCTGTACGCAAAGGACATTCCCTCGTACCGTGAATGGGTGGAGCGTTACTATAACGACATCCGGGACATGCCGGCAATTTCCGACCAGGACATGAACGCCATGCTCGCGGAGGAGTCCAGGGTGAGTGTAAGCCCGCCAACGTTTCCAAGCCCCACCAACACCACCGCCAAACAGCCCTTCCCCGCTAACACCTCGCGCTCGCACTTTCTCTCTTTCCCCGTACAGTTGCACACGACCGAATTTAATACCAACTGCGCCCTGCACGAGCTTTATCAGTACGCAGTAAAATACAACGAGCAACTGACTGTCACACTGGAGGAGGACGAGTTTTCGCAGAAGCAGCGGCTCGCGTTCAAGCTGGAGCAGGTGCACAGTATCATGTCCGCGGAGTAAGTGTGTGTGTGTGTGTATTGTGTGAACGTGGCACCGGGTCCGGGCGATGGCGACCGCCCGCATTCGGGACGGGCGGAAGCAACATTCACCACCGTAGTGCGAAACAAAACAAAAAGAAAAAAAACAAAACACAAAAAAACAACAAAACACAAAAAAAAAACAAACAAAATAATATATGTATAGATGGTAAGCTACCTGCATGGAACAGTTTTTGTTTGTTTGTGAAGGAAACAGCGAACGGCATCGTACAGACCGACGAACACACATTCATAAAAAAAAACAAACAAAGCAAAACAAAAAATATAATGTATGCGATATTCATGTTGTGAGCCCATTTGATAGATCATCCAGGCGTGTGTGGTCTGGCGATGAAACTGTTTGGTTAGGGAAAGCAAAACACGAAAACATTCACATACACTCGCACCTCAAGGAACACAAATACTCTGACACTCACACACACACACACATACACATCAACACAAACACACACACACATAATCCGTGTATGGCGTGAAAACCCCGATTATAAGATATAGTAAAAAGCAAATCAAACAAAAAAATCGATGCGCCGCCGCCAAGGAAAAAACAAATACAAAACACATCTGTCTAATATATACCGTGTCACGGTAGCGTTACACGATATTATACAAAAAACCAACAAAAAGGGAGACTGAAACACAAAGAGACAGAACCTGCAGGCGCAAAACACGAAAAACATCTCGAAAACAAACACACAAGCAAGACAAAAATATCATGGTTTTTAAGAAATGTCATACATCGCTTTTGATTAATTGTAAAACGAAAGGCAGGGGAGAGAGAGGGGGGGGGGGGGATAAAAAATGGGGGGGGGGAGATGTGCATGTATGTGTGCAAAATCGAATCGCGGGAAATGCTGGGGGAAGAGTAATCTCAAGCGAAAAGTGGGTTGTGGGAGGGTAATTTTCGCGGGTAAAGAAGGAAAACTGTGAAGTGTGGTGCGAATCAGTAGGCGATATTGGCATCCCGTGCGTATAAAACGAGACAAAGATTACGAGAGAGCGAGAGAAAGAGCATACAAACACAAAACGAACGAAGGAGTATATCTTAGGCATTTGTGCAGCCAAACAAAGCAAAAAAAAAAACTCACACTTCTAATCATGTGTCCAGCAAAACGATTAAACGAAAAAAAAACCGCAGTCCGACCCGCAAAACGCTTCTTGCGGCTATACATATATACATATATATATATATACACATAACAGATCCATATACACACACACCCACACCCACACGTACACACATACATATAAGACACGTACACAAACATCTACACATACACGCGTACACAAACACATCCACATTCTGACTGCTGCTGGCCCGGATCTTCCCGGAACGTGTATATACTGTCCGCCGAACGTTGGCCAAAAAGCGTAGGGATTGCGCGGCAGAAGGAAAACGGTACAACACAACATACCACATACCGCAACATACCAACCCCCAACACACAAACACAAAAAAAGGCAAAACAAAAACAAACAAACAAAAAAAAAATCCAGTCCTGAATGTCATTTCCAAAACACGGTGTACCGTTATAGCTCAAGAAAAGAAAACAAAAAAGAAAAAAAAGTCTAAATGTAATAAAAATGACAACTGTGTAATTGATGTGTTATAAGTTATTACTAAAATATAAGCCGATGATTTTATTAGTAAAAAAAAAACAATGCGCTGTTTGCTCTGTATGTTTTGCTTAGCATCCGAAGGATCGCTGGTGCAGTGTGATCTGTCCAGAGCTGTACCTATCTAGCTAACTATTAATCACTTGTTGATTTGTTTTTGATTGCTACTCTCTGTGAGGTATGCCCCATAACCAGCTTCCTGGGCCTTTCCAAGTTACTCCGCTGGTAGGATGATAGACTGCTTCAAAACCACTAGCACTGCTTTGCGACCCGTTCGGCACGAGGCGTAGAGGAGCACAGCGAGCTCGTTGGCTGGATCAAGTGGAGTCAGACCTGAGGGATATCGGATGCAGCCGGGGATGGAGGAGTGCAGCCATGGATCGAGTTTCCTGGAAACGGATTGGACACCAGGCCATGTCAGACGTGCTCCCTAGGAGTAGGCCACGAAAGAAGAAGAAGCTATAGTCAGCTTAACTATGGCTGATATGTATGTATGTATGTAATTCTTTATTGTTTGCCGAAAGGTTTAACAAAAATTCGCTTACATGCTAGTTACTATGCTGATGCAGCAGTTATCTCACTCGGGGAAAACTCGTAAGTTCTACAGGATGCTGAATGCGGCACGAAGCGGTTTTACTCCCATGATCGCCATGTGCCGCAATGCGGAGGGAGATATCCTGTCGGAGGAGCGAGAGGTGATGGATAGGTGGAAGTGCTACTTCAACAGACACCTGAACGGAGCGGATACAGTAGAGAACGGACCGGGCGCAGAAAGCAGAGGAGAGCAACACTACAACAGCCAGCATGATAATGACGAAGTGCCCCCACCATCCTTGGATGAAGTCATCAGTGCTATCATACAGCTGAAATGCAACAAATCAGCTGGCAGTGATGGGCTGGTGGCTGAACTATTCAGGATGGGCCCGGAGAGGCTTGCCGCGGTCATGCATCGGCTGATTGTTAGGACATGGGACCAGGAAGAACTACCGGACGACTGGAAAATAGGTGTAAATCACCCAGTGCACAAAAAGGGCGACAGACTGGACTGTGCTAACTTCCGAGCCATCACAGTCTTGAATGCTGCCTACAAGATCCTGTCCCGAATACTCTTCTGCAGACTTGCGCCCCTTGCTACAGATTTCGTCGGGAGCTACCAAGCTGGATTTGTTGGAGGGAAATCCACTACCGACCAAATCTTCACTCTACGGCAGATCCTCCAGAAGTGCCGGGAACACCAGATCCCCACGCACCACCTGTTCATCGACTTCAAGGCAGCCTACGACACCATAGACCGTACCGAGCTATGGTACATCATGCGGCAGTACAGTTTCCCTGCGAAGGTACGGCTGTTGAGGGCAACAATGGACGGTGTGCAATGCAAGGTGAGAGTGTCGAACATGCTGTCGGAAATTTTGCGCCTTGATCAGGTCACAGTTAGAGTACTGCTCTGTGATCTGGTCCCCTACCACCAGGACCCACATCGATCGCATCGAATCCCCAGGTGATTGGTCTGCTGGCTTGCCCCTGATTACGAGGAAAGATGTCGGCTGCTTCGTCTGCAGTCATTAGAAACTCGCCGATCCTATTCACAGTCCTCCTTTGTTGCGTCAGTTTTGCTAAATGTCATTGATGCACCTGTCCTGCGCTCCTAAATTCCCCTACATGTTCCTGCGCGCTCACTCCATCCATTGGGGAGAAGCGATCCACTTCTACGCGCTATCCGCACCTTCAATTCCTCTTTCCATCTTTTTAAAATCCGATTAGTTCCCTCTTCTTGACATTTCCCTGTCATTTGTCAGATCAGCTTAGGATAGGTTTAGCTTAGATCTAGTAACTAGCTTCT
The DNA here is from genome assembly GCA_002091835.1 of Anopheles maculatus. NCBI lineage: Eukaryota > Metazoa > Arthropoda > Insecta > Diptera > Culicidae > Anopheles > Anopheles maculatus. The sequence continues at coordinate 14,463 of KZ062758.1, forward strand.
CTCTTCTTCTTTCATGGCCTGCTCCTAGGGAGAACGTGTAATAGGCATGGTCTGGTGTCCAATCCGTTTCCAGAAAACGGTCCATGACTGCACTCCTCCACCCCCGGCATCATCCGATATCCCTCAGGTCTGACTCCATTTGATCCAGCCCACGAGCTCGCTGAGCTGTTTGACGATGCAGACGGTTGCCAAAGCCGGAAGGATACGCTGGTTGGGTCACGTGATGAGGATGCCGGACTCATGCCCTGCCAGGAAAGTGCTCATCAGCGACCCGTTCGGCACGAGGCGTAGAGGAGTACAGCGAGCTCGTTGGCTGGATCAAATGGAGTCAGACCTGAGGGATATCGGATGATGCCGGGGGTGGAGGAGTGCAGTCATGGACCGTTTTCTGGAAACGGATTGGACACCAGACCATGCCTATTACACGTTCTCCCTAGGAGCAGGCCATGAAAGAAGAAGAGAGAAGCTAGTTACTAGATCTAAGCTAAACCTATCCTAAGCTGATCTGACAAATGACAGGGAAATGTCAAGAAGAGGGAACTAATCGGATTTTAAAAAGATGGAAAGAGGAATTGAAGGTGCGGATAGCGCGTAGAAGTGGATCGCTTCTCCCCAATGGATGGAGTGAGCGCGCAGGAACATGTAGGGGAATTTAGGAGCGCAGGACAGGTGCATCAATGACATTTAGCAAAACTGACGCAACAAAGGAGGACTGTGAATAGGATCGGCGAGTTTCTAATGACTGCAGACGAAGCAGCCGACATCTTTCCTCGTAATCAGGGGCAAGCCAGCAGACCAATCACCTGGGGATTCGATGCGATCGATGTGGGTCCTGGTGGTAGGGGACCAGATCACAGAGCAGTACTCTAACTGTGACCTGATCAAGGCGCAAAATAAGGCTTTGATGCAGCTCGATTCGCTACAATCACGGGCTACGCGGTTCAAAACACCCAGGGATCGTCGAGCACTGGCCACTAAATGGTCCATGTGGTGAATGAAGGTCAGACCGGAGTCCAGTCAAACACCCAGATCCTTGACCATGGAGACACGAACGAAATGACATTACATTTCTCGGGACAGAGGGAAAGCTGATTGGGGTTACCCCAAGAAGAAACACGATTAAGGATATCTTGCCGGTTAACATAGCAACAAGGAGAGGAGATGGGATATACTGTTTTAAGGTCATCGGCATAGCACAGGTAATATAACACTAATATCATTTATAAACAGGATGAAAAGGAGGGGGCTCCTCTTAGGTCATGCCTGCCATTTTTGGCTTACTAGACTTACTGTTACCGCATAGTTGGATAGTCACTCCTCACTATGGGGGAACGGCCCACTGCCGTCTTGAAACCCGGTCCTGCCGTGTGAAGACCGGCGCCGCTGTCGCATCTACCATCAGCCCGCCCAACCAATACTTACTACTTACTTACTTATCAGGCGCTACAACCGCTTCGCGGTCTTGGTCTGCTGCAACAATCCTCGATACCGCTCACGGTCTAGCGCCGTCATCTGCCAATCCGTTATCCCGGCCGTTCTGACGGACGCATCAACGCCATCACTCCATCTCAGTTTGGGCCTACCACGCCTTCTCTGTCCATGTGGACGGACTAAAAGGACTTTACGGGCTGGGTCGTCCGACGCCATTCTCATGTCATGACCAGCCCACCGGAGCCTGGCGAGCCTGATTCGCTGCACGATGGTGAGATCACCGTTCTAAAGACGCGTCCTCTCTCGTTCGTCGTTCAATCCCGAATCCCGAATTAACAAATCCCACGGTAACTACCATATGGTCTGCCGCTATTGGAATTCAGGTAGGACAATGGTAATATATTACAACCGTACAGCTCATAGAGCTCGTCATTGTAGCGGCTCCTCCATTGTCCTTCCACACATACGGGGCCAAAAATCCTTCTGAGCATCTTCCTCTCGAACGCGGCTAAGAGGGTTTCGTCAGTTTTGGACAAAGACAGGCGCAGAAGCTATCACGGGAAAAACACACAGCCTTCGCATTATGCACACACACACACGCGCTCCCACGCACATACAAACACATGGTGTGAAAACGTCTCGATCTGTCACCGACATTCGACTGGAGGGCTGTGCGGCCGTGTTTTGCAATGTTTGCCTCCAGTGAACTAACGCCACCCTCGTCATCAGTGCTGGTGCACGCGAAGTAAGCGGAAGGCCGCCAGAACAACACATACACGCACACGCAAAACAACAGGAGCAGTAGGACAGTGAGCCCCGTTTGGTTGGTGTCCCCGTGTGGGCACCTCTGTGCCATCGCACCGCAGTTTCCATCCGTGTGTGGCCGTGTGTGACCGGAGGATCGTCGGCGGTGGACCCTGCGGGAAACCCGTCCAGTTGCAGCGTCCCAACCACACCTGGGGTACGGTTCGGCGTCAGAATTTTTCTTCTCCTCCATCGTACGGTGTCATGCCCCAAGCATATGCAGATAGGTCGCCTGGCTGACCAGGTGTTTGGTCACTTGTGTCCCAAGTGTGGGACGAGGGCAAGCGATAGGCGAGCGGGAGAGTGAGCGAGCGAGGTGTATCGTGTGACTAACCATCTAGTGGCTGTGTGCCTGCCACAACCAACAGCACAATGTGTGAAGCAAAGCGTGTGTAGAGACGTTCGTGCGTTGTATGTGTGCAACGAATTGTGCAAAAACGCTCGTTTGCAATACAACAAACCGTACGACGAGTGCGACATTTGTAAATATGGCGAACGTGTTGTACCGTTAGGGGGTGCACGCTCTGCCGTACCAGTTTGTGCTGGCCGTGTGAGTGATTTTTGCGGGATGGTATTTGTCTTTAATGTTTCGTTCGGGGGATATATAGGCAGGCATGCGGGTACCGTCCTGACAATCGATAACTTTCGGCCCAACTTCAACCTGCAAACCACCGGGACCGAGAACAGACGGAGCTTTGGCTATGCGTCACCTCAACACCATTTGCCAACAATCAAAACCTCAAACCATGGGGAAATCAGTAGGAATTATTGCCAAATTTTCGTACCTTCTCTTAACACGAGAGCTGCGAAAGGCTAGCGCGTGTGTGGCTGTGTGTGTGTGTGAGTGTGCATACAAACATTCGTACGCTTTCGTACAAACAGTCCGGATAACAATCTGCTTCAAAGTGCAAAAAGATATTGTGTGAGAGGTTCCGCCATTTCGCCATCGCGGAAAGGTGACAAGTAGCAGGTCTTCCCCGAACAGGACACGGCCTATACGAAGCCTAGTGCATGCGCGCACTCACCCACACACACACACACACACACACGCACGCACACACAAACATATTAATAGAAGTTCGATTCTAAAAATAGATTTCTTCCTTCTCCACAACAAACCACAAAAAACATAAGAAACTAACCCCATTTTCTCAATGTCAAACTCCGTGTTATTGTCCAGCTACTGATTACATTCATGCTTATGACGGTGTGCGTGCGTGCGTGTGTTGTGGGTGAGATGTACAGTGTTTTTAGTCCGTAATACTCCGACGGGGGGGGAACTCTCTGCTTGCTCTTTTTTCGGAACTCTCTGCTTGCAGAATCGACGAATTTACGACGAATGATGGTGCGCCTAGTCTATATCTCTCCATATCTCTCCCTGCCCAGGTATGGACGATAACTGCTACGAACGGTCAGCGCACACGAGTGATGGATTTACGCATGGCTACTACTGGAAGACAGGCAAGCTTGAGATACACAAGGACAAACTGCTGCCGCAGGGCTTCGAAGTGAACATGAACCACCATCAGCAGCTCGGCACCGGTTACGATGGTGATAATGGCCGGGGCCACCAGGATTACTGGTCCCGGCCGCACGACTACCATGGTGGGCCGGGCGCCACCGGTCCGGCCGCAACCGGTGCCGGACGGTTAGGTGCGACCGGTGCACCACCACAGGCCAGCCTGAACGCGTACAGCCCCAAAACGAAGCTGGGCAACCTGTTCGATGGTCACACCGGGGACGGTGGGTCCGGGCGCGATCTCGGCTACGGGTACGATGACGATCACTTCCGTCCGACCGGGTCGTCGGCGTATCTGCCCCAGGATCCGGCCCACAGCTCGCTACCGAATGGGGTCGGCGGTGCGCGAACTGGCCGCAAGCTGCCAAACCCGACGCAAAGGAATGGCAAACGGCAGCTGCCACAGCCGAAGGGTGGTGTGTTTGGCAGTGCCGGAGACTTCCGGTCGAAGGCACCGGCGGTACGGAAGCTGCCGATACCGCAGCGCAACCCGAAGGCCATTAATCCGGCCGGACCGCAGCCGCCACTCATCGACAACTTCAACATCGATCTATCGGTGAAGGTAAGCATCCTCCCCCCCTCTTGCACGTTTCACCTTCTCGTACCTATCTCTCTCTCTCTCTCGCTCTCTCGCTCTATGTCTGTACCTCTCCTTCTCGCTCTATCTCTCTATCTGTTCTGACAATGTATGTCAACTATCGTTTATGATTTAGTTTCCCAATCAATTTAGTTACGAACTATCTTCATCCCCCCCCCCTTGACAAGACCACCCCGCTTATGCCCCTCTCGCCCCCTTACTCAACACATAAACTATATGATGTATCTCTCGCTTGCTCATATATCGGCATTTTACGCACCTCATCTCCTGTCAAACGTCCGAAGCGTCCGGCACATTAATGTGCTACCCCTTATTAACCCAAACTCTCTCTCCCCCCCCCGTCCCCGCCTGCCACTTCTCTACACATTGCCGGCCATTTTCATCCCAGACTCACAGGCGCACTCACGGCGTTTTGCAGCTCTTCTCGAGAACCAAACAAAAAAAAAAGAAAAAAGAAACACGAAAAGCCGCAGGAAAGAACATGGAAATCACTTAACCACCCACTGGCAAATCCTCATATCCCGCCTTTCCGTGCCCGGGGGTTGGGGGAGGACCCGAAGGGCGAAGCGGTGGCCTAAGTGCATCGTAATGGAATTGGTCCCCATCGCTTGCCCGGTGCGGTCCTTCCGGCCATCTTGTCCGAACGGTTGCTTCCTTCACGGCTGTGGGGTTATACGGTTCACCCCGGGCTCATCTACTGGACCGGTCGTCAGTCGTGTCGTGGCGTCCGGTTTGGCCACTAGTGAGCCCGCGGTGAGTCGAACCCCAAAGCCAACGCATCCTCTGCCCGTACTCCTCTTAGTTTTGGCTGACTTATCGCAAGAGTTTCTGTGACTGTGACTGTGTGTGGTGTGTGTTTATATGTCTCTCTCTGTGTGTGTGTGTGTGTTTGTTTGTGTGCAGAAGTCCCGTAGGTGTGTAAGCTCTCCTGCCCGTGGTTTTGTGATACACACACACACACAGCACACACACAACCGCCAATGTTGGTCCAAATTAGGCCGGAAAGAGACGCGATCGCGAACCACCATCTCCCTATATTGCTTTGAATGTGTGTGTGTGCGTGTTGTTTGTTTTCAGTTGTTTGTTTCTACTTTTGGTTTTTCTCTTGTTTTTTTTGTTTTGCCAAACCCTTTGGCCCAAACCGGTCATTAGCTCACACACACACACGCCTACTTCTGTGTGTTTTCGTGTTCTATAACTTCCTGTGCCAATAATACTGTTTTTGACGGTGTGTGTGTGTGTGTGCGCGCGCGCTCTTCTAAACCAAAGTTTAAGCCCAGTTAAGCCCCAAAACTGCCGAAAACATGACAACTAAACTCTTCTTCTCGTTCTTCTTACTCTGCTCTTACTCTCTCTCTCTCTCTCTCTCTCTCGCTCTCTCTCTCCTTTTTCCTATTCTCGCATTTTTGGTGTGTTTGTTTGTGTTTTGTTTTGTATTATATACGTTTTATCTCTCTCTCTCACACACTCTCTCTCTCACTCTCTCACTCTCTCTTTATCCTTTCCGAATTATCTCCACGTCCCTGCTCCTTCCCACTCCCCGTTACTTGCACCGACACACAATTTTGCTGGCGGGTCCCCGTTTCGGTCTATCGTCCTGCGGGGATCTCGATGTATGTGTGTTTGTTTGCTTGTCTCTGTCTCTATATGTGTGAGTGTGTGTGTGTTGGTGCATTCTCCAAAAACCAACCTACTACCCCGTACTACTACCAACTGCCCTCTCAACACCCCACCACCACCACCACCACCACTCCGTTCTCTTTTATCCACTCTTCGGCAGGCGCGCAAGAGCATATCCGGTCCGATCGACGACGACAGTCTGAAGCGCTTGAACTCGAACATTTTCGGTAACTCGATCAACTACTTTTGCGATCTGTCCCAGAACAAGGAGAACTTTATCACCACCTCGTCGTTCTACGTGAACGACGACGATACGGACGATTACTGCTACAGCGACTTTTTCATGACCTCATCGATCACGCTGTCGAGTAGAAAGATCAAGAAATTGCCGAAAATACAGAACATTGCTAACCATCCCAGACCATCCCAGTCGATGTCTTTTATCGCAGCGGACGTGAATGCGGCGTACCGGAACTTTTCGCTCGTCGCGGAAGCACCGTATAACGATACCGGCTACACACCGGCGGACGAGTACGCGGACGGGCGTGGACTGCCGGCACCGCCCGTTAGCACCGGCCAACACCAACCCGGATACTGCAACCACAACCCGATCTACAGCGAGCAGCTGGACAGCGCGAACAGCACGGACGTTGGTGCGCTCATGCTGAACGGTGGGCTCGGTATGAAGGGACCGACAAGCGGAACACCGAAGAAGCAGCTACCCTCGATACAGCCACCGGTGCACGAATCGCTCGGCTATCCGTACAAACAGCAGCACTATCCGACCGGGGCGTCCCGGGACGAGTCCGGTGGGCACGGGATGCTACCGAACGGGCACAAGGAGTACGCACCGTCCCGGCCGACGCTGATGAACGATCGTGTGACGGCGCTGAAGAGTCGCAGCCGCAGCAGCACACCGGTGTCGAGTAGTGGCGGTTCGAGCAGTCGGAGCGACTACTCCGGTGGAACGCGTCAGCAACAGTCGCAGCAGCAGCAGCAGCAGCAGCAACAATCACCCTTCGACCAGGGGTACGACGCGATGAGTCACGTACCGGTGACGAGCGCGTCCAGCACACCGAAGCTGCTGCCAAGCAAACCGGCCCCCAAGAGTGCGTACCTAGCGAGCAGCCCGGACAAGAAGCCACCCCTAAGGCGGTCGCCCGACCGCACACTGGACGGGATGTACTACCACGACGATCCGGTCGATCCGTACCTGCTCTCACCGGAGCAATCGGCCCTGCCGAAGGAGCCGAAAGAGTCGGTGTACGGTGACACGCACCGCACCAACTACGACCAGCTGGATGATGCGGCGTCCGCATCCGGCGCCCATGACCTGTACGACGACGACCGGTACGGGGATGAGGATCGGCTGCCCGGGGAGCCGGCTGCCGCGAAAAAGCTCCCGAAGGTAGCGCACCAATCCGACGGACTGACGCTCAAAAAGCAGCTCCACTTCTTCGACGAGCGCGAGGAATGTTTCGACGAAGAGCTGGAAGAGCTGGAGCAGGCGAACGCCGCGAAGCAGGGTGCGACCGGGATCGGTGCCGGGTCGGGCGGTGTTGGTTCGAACCTGCTGGTCGGTGCGTCCGCCGGCACGAACGCACTGCTCGAGCACGGGTACGACGCGAAGGCGGACAAGCTGGATCAGCTGGCGGCGGGTAGCATGCCGGGCGGTCCGGGCGGTATGCCCGGTGCCGGTGGCGGAACCGGCGGGACCGGTACGGGTGGCCCGGCCACCAACACCGACGGCACCGGTGCGAACGACCTGTCGAAGGACATTACGCAGCAGCAGCAGCAGGGCAAGCGGGAAAACTTCAACGCCCGCGACAAGTGGCTGTGGGCGTACGATCAGATCATCAACGTGAGTACTAAACATCTGTGCTCCGGGGTGGTGCGACCTTATCCGGATGCCTTTCTATACCTTTCTGCACCTTAACGGGAGGGAGACATGAACCTGACAGTTAGCAGAGGTTTCGCTGGGTCACCGTTTGCTATTAGTTTGTGGTGTGTTTTATAGTAGCCGTCTTTATGTAGTGTGTTATTCTTTCATCTGCTTCATTCAACTACCTACCATATCCATATCTACATAGCGTCATCTACATCGATTTTAGAATGGTTGTAACATATATCGTCTATATTTAGTATAGCCTCTCCCTAGTCCTGATGCAAATTACCTGGTGTGTGAGGGTGTTTATACACACACACACCCACAAACACACACTCATTTACGCTCGAAAGTGACGCTTCCAGTCCTACAGCAACTCCACCAAAGTCTTCGTCCTGTGGTGCGTCGCTCGCCGCGTCCAAGGTTTCCCGTACCCAAACCGAACGTGACCTGTTGCGATGGTGTTGCGCTTGCGTTGAAAAAATTGATTTTCCCCCCACACCAACTGTACGAAGGCTGTGCGGAGGGACGCCCGGGCCCCTCACTTTCTCCAGTGGAGCGCGTGCATTAGTGTTTTTTTTGTGCTGTTCCTCTTCTGTTTGTCACAACATGCTTCACGCACGCCACCTAATGGGATGTTGTGGTGGTGGTGGTGGTGGAGGAGTGACATGAGACTGACTGAGGATTTTTGGAGCGTGCGTGCTTTTGAAGTTGTGCTGCGGGTTGAACGGTGAACCTTTTGCAACCATTTTGTTGTTTGTTGTGTACCGATACCGTACCCGTGTACGCGATTCAACACGCTCTCTCTGTCTCATCATCTGGTAGCGGTTTGTGTGTTTGTTCGGTGTAGATACCCATCTGGCACACATCAACGAAGCACACCAAACGCATCTGTCACCGGATGACAGATAGTGGCGGAAGGACACCAGTCTTCTTTATTGGAGCTTCCGCCGCATCGGTCGGAAGGACCACGAGGACTGTCACTGTCAAACACTGTGTCTGGTGGCGCTTGAAGCAGCAGCGCAACACGCAGGTTCTGGTTGGGCAGAGTGTGTGCAACGCGTGCTGCAGCGTGAACGCTCTTCGAGCAGTGTCCAGCACTACCTTTCGCCTCAAGAAGGCTTGTCTGTACGGTAGCCAGATATTTTGTGTTCGATTGCCAAACCGGACACGGACACGGTACAAAATGTCGACGGTTCGCTTGAGTGGAGCATACATTAAATGTCAGACAAAAATCGGAGCGTGCGTATAGCGAACGTGTGTGTGTGGCCGAACGAGAGAATGGATAAATCATCTAATAAGAACAGAAAAAACTCTACCAGTCTATATGCATGCTCTCTCTCTCTCTTGCTCTTTCGCTTGGCCTCTTACCGTTGTCGTCTCGTGATACTTAAAATGAGAGTGAGCACAACCATTACGATAAGAGAGATAACACGGCTACACACAAAAGAGCATTCAAGCAGTGGATAGTACGGCCCGCTGTACTACGGGTTGTTACGGTAGGAGCGTTCGAGCAGTAAGGCAGTGAGTGTTCGCGTGTGGTACGGGAAACCAGCAACGCTAGGGGGAAAAAAACACAGGACCTAGTGTGTGCGCTTCCTGCTTCAAAAAATTCCCGTCCCATTTAGTAGACGGCCGAGCATTGCTTTCGATGCCCACACCAGGTAGTGGCAGAGTTTTTCGGCAGGACACACCGTAACCGTGCAGCAGCAGCAGTACCGTGGATGCTAACACCGCTACATCTCACTCGCCTGCTAGCAAAACGTACCGCAGACGGGTTACCGAGAGTCGGGTTGGCGAGCAGCAGTGCCGACTTCATTCTACATCGATTAACCTCACAAATTGATTAGAATTCGCGTCCAACCTTTCGAGGGCCAGACGTTGGGCAGGGACGTTGTGCGTGTGCGTGTGTGTGCGGATGTTTTTTTTTAATTGCGACAAAATGTCACCCGTGTGTGCGTGGTGTGAATGAAGTAGACGCACTGTGGACGCAGAAGGAGTGGTGTTTGGTTCGGAGTGCGGACTGAAGCCTCCAGCACTGGACATGCAGACCCAGGTGTCCTTCCCGAAGGGTGCGTGTGAGGTGTTGTTGAAATTGTTTTGAATTATTCAACTCGGTGTGTAGAATGTGGCGAGGGCTTACCAAACACACACACACACACACAAGCAAAAAATCCAATAATAAGAAAACGCATCGACAAGGACACTGGTGAACGTGTTCGTTCTTGTGTGCGCCTGCTTGCCTGCCGTTGCCCTACATTTACTGTCTGCTCGATTCGAGCAGCGTCCGTTCATCACGCTAGCCGTAGACGACGAATCGTCCATCAATGCAAACGGTCTCTTCTATCAAAATTCAATACGGAGACACGCCGTAGTTCGATAATTGCTGATTGCTTGTGCTCTTCTTCGCCCCTTCACGCACGCCACCTAATGGGATGTTGTGGTGGTGGTGGTGGTGGAGGAGTGACATGAGACTGACTGAGGATTTTTGGAGCGTGCGTGCTTTTGAAGTTGTGCTGCGGGTTGAACGGTGAACCTTTTGCAACCATTTTGTTGTTTGTTGTGTACCGATACCGTACCCGTGTACGCGATTCAACACGCTCTCTCTGTCTCATCATCTGGTAGCGGTTTGTGTGTTTGTTCGGTGTAGATACCCATCTGGCACACATCAACGAAGCACACCAAACGCATCTGTCACCGGATGACAGATAGTGGCGGAAGGACACCAGTCTTCTTTATTGGAGCTTCCGCCGCATCGGTCGGAAGGACCACGAGGACTGTCACTGTCAAACACTGTGTCTGGTGGCGCTTGAAGCAGCAGCGCAACACGCAGGTTCTGGTTGGGCAGAGTGTGTGCAACGCGTGCTGCAGCGTGAACGCTCTTCGAGCAGTGTCCAGCACTACCTTTCGCCTCAAGAAGGCTTGTCTGTACGGTAGCCGGATATTTTGTGTTCGATTGCCAAACCGGACACGGGCACGGTACAAAATGTCGACGGTTCGCTTGAGTGGAGCATACATTAAATGTCAGACAAAAATCGGAGCGTGCGTATAGCGAACGTGTGTGTGTGGCCGAACGAGAGAATGGATAAATCATCTAATAAGAACAGAAAAAACTCTACCAGTCTATATGCATGCTCTCTCTCTCTCTTGCTCTTTCGCTTGGCCTCTTACCGTTGTCGTCTCGTGATACTTAAAATGAGAGTGAGCACAACCATTACGATAAGAGAGATAACACGGCTACACACAAAAGAGCATTCAAGCAGTGGATAGTACGGCCCGCTGTACTACGGGTTGTTACGGTAGGAGCGTTCGAGCAGTAAGGCAGTGAGTGTTCGCGTGTGGTACGGGAAACCAGCAACGCTAGGGGGAAAAAAACACAGGACCTAGTGTGTGCGCTTCCTGCTTCAAAAAATTCCCGTCCCATTTAGTAGACGGCCGAGCATTGCTTTCGATGCCCACACCAGGTAGTGGCAGAGTTTTTCGGCAGGACACACCGTAACCGTGCAGCAGCAGCAGTACCGTGGATGCTAACACCGCTACATCTCACTCGCCTGCTAGCAAAATGTACCGCAGACAGGTTACCGAGAGTCGGGTTGGCGAGTAGCAGTGCCGACTTCATTCTACATCGATTAACCTCACAAATTGATTAGAATTCGCGTCCAACCTTACGAGGGCCAGACGTTGGGCAGGGACGTTGTGCGTGTGTGTGTGTGTGCGGATGTTTTTTTTAATTGCGACAAAATGTCACCCGTGTGTGCGTGGTGTGAATGAAGTAGACGCACTGTGGACGCAGAAGGAGTGGTGTTTGGTTCGGAGTGCGGACTGAAGCCTCCAGCACTGGACATGCAGACCCAGGTGTCCTTCCCGAAGGGTGCGTGTGAGGTGTTGTTGAAATTGTTTTGAATTATTCAACTCGGTGTGTAGAATGTGGCGAGGGCTTACCAAACACACACACACACACAAGCAAAAAATCCAATAATAAGAAAACGCATCGACAAGGACACTGGTGAACGTGTTCGTTCTTGTGTGCGCCTGCTTGCCTGCCGTTGCCCTACATTTACTGTCTGCTCGATTCGAGCAGCGTCCGTTCATCACGCTAGCCGTAGACGACGAATCGTCCATCAATGCAAACGGTCTCTTCTATCAAAATTCAATACGGAGACACGCCGTAGTTCGATAATTGCTGATTGCTTGTGCTCTTCTTCGCCCCTTGTTGAAATTGTTTTGAATTATTCAACTCGGTGTGTAGAATGTGGCGAGGGCTTACCAAACACACACACACACACAAGCAAAAAATCCAATAATAAGAAAACGCATCGACAAGGACACTAGTGAACGTGTTCGTTCTTGTGTGCGCCTGCTTGCCTGCCGTTGCCCTACATTTACTGTCTGCTCGATTCGAGCAGCGTCCGTTCATCACGCTAGCCGTAGACGACGAATCGTCCATCAATGCAAACGGTCTCTTCTATCAAAATTCAATACGGAGACACGCCGTAGTTCGATAATTGCTGATTGCTTGTGCTCTTCTTCGCCCCTCCCCCTCCCCAAAACTATATAGGTGTTCAACTATCAAACCGCTATCTTAAACGGTTACTGCTAGCGTCACCCACCCCCCAGGCACACATACACACAAACGGCGAACCCAGTCTACATCGATAGTCCTTCTGCTGTCATCCGACTCTCTAAAAACTCCGTTCGCAACGGCCACATTCCAATATCCCCTTACGGCGCGTCAGTCCCTGAGTCGATGAGAATGGCTAGTGGTGTGCAAAAACTGCTCTGAGAGCATTTGTCTTCGCGTGCGTGTGTGTGTGTGTGTGTCAGGTGTGGCGAAGCGTGAGTGCGTGTGAAAAGAAGCATGTGACTGCTTTGGAGAACGCTTTTTTGCCCCTAACTCCGTGTGTTCGTGCGTGCGCGTGTGTGTGTAACAGTTGTCCTAGTACAAACAAGTGCAGCAGTAGCAGCAACAGCATCAGCTCCGGTTCACGATGGATGAAAACGAGGTGATGGCGGCGTTCCTCTGGAGCAAACAGTCGCAGGAAATGTACAGCAACCAGGGGCTGAAGGATCTGCACCATCTGCATCAAGACTTTATCATCAACGACTACACCGACAAGATAGCGACCAACATCGATCTGCTCGACACGGAGCTCAAGTTCGCCTGGGCGGCGCTGAACCTGTTGAACGAGGAGTACACGAAGATGTCGGAAAAGGTGTTCAAGCTACAGTCGCTCAACATATCACAGCAACGGATAGTGCAAAATCTGCAGTTTATGGAGGAAAATCGGAAAGCATATCTCGACATGATACCGGACTATGCGAAACATCACGAGTTCTCGCTCCAGGAGCAGTCCCGCCTGCGGAAGGATCTCGAGTATCGGGACCGCATCAACGAGGCGCTGATCAACAGTGGCATGATACCGTTGCAGGATGAGCAGGAAGAGTTTCTGCACCAGCAGCAGCAACAGCAGCAGCTGCACCTGCACCATCAGCAGCAGCAGCAGTTGTACCACCAGCAGTTGCAGAACGCGGCGCAAATGTATCATCCGGGCGCTAGGCACGGTGGGTACGAGGGTATGCATCTGCTCGATCAACATCTTCACCTTCAGCAGCAGCAGCAGCAGCATGAGCAGCATCAGCAACAGCTTCAGCACCAGCAGGTGCAGCTACAGTTCGACAACGATTTTCTCATCCTGCAACGAAACCTAGCGAACGTGCCGGATGGTCAGGGCCTGTTGAAGCAACAGCTGGAGCACGGTCTAGATCCGTTTGCTGCTCCACCAGCAGTAGAAGCGGCAGCAGTAGCAGCAGCAGCAGCAGTAGTGCTACCGTCTCGAAGTGGTCCACCAGCGCCGGAGTTGCCGCGCATGTCGACGAACCCGTTCCTGTCGGCCGGTGAAGCGGATCGGGGCCTGTTGCGTAATATCGAACCGGCGGACAGTGCGGCAATCATAGAGGAGCAACTGCGGACCTCCTTCCTCAATCACGCCAAGCAGATCGAACTCGAGTTCGGTACGCCCAAGTCGAAGAAGTACACGGCCGAACGGATCGAGAAGATGCAGAGCGAGGAGGTGCGGGAGCTGATCAACAAGATCATGAGCGAGGAGGATGTGGCATCGCTCAGCAGCGAGGAGATGGATAAGGTGCGCTGCTTTATGGCCAAGAACTGCTCCGAGCTGATGGATGTGTTCGATGAAGATCTATGCTGCTCCACCAGCAGTAGAAGCGGCAGTAGCAGCAGCAGCAGCAGTAGTGCTACCGTCTCGAAGTGGTCCACCAGCGCCGGAGTTGCCACGCATGTCGACGAACCCGTTCCTGTCGGCCGGTGAAGCGGATCGGGGTCTGTTGCGTAACATCGAACCGGCGGACAGTGCGGCAATCATAGAGGAGCAACTGCGGACCTCCTTCCTCAATCACGCCAAGCAGATCGAGCTCGAGTTCGGTACGCCCAAGTCGAAGAAGTACACGGCCGAACGGATCGAGAAGATGCAGAGCGAGGAGGTGCGGGAGCTGATCAACAAGATCATGAGCGAGGAGGATGTGGCATCGCTCAGCAGCGAGGAGATGGATAAGGTGCGCTGCTTTATGGCCAAGAACTGCTCCGAGCTGATGGATGTGTTCGATGAAGATCTGCAGGTGGTGTACCCGGTCAAGTCGGCCGAGCTGCTAATGGCACGCAGCAAGCAGACGGTCGCCGTCACGACGGCTGCTGGCGCAAGCCCTCGGAAAGAGTTGGCCAAGTATCTACCGGAGGGTATCGCTACGCTTACGAAGGATGATCTGCTGACGGTGGAAAATGGGACGATTACGATCCAGGACAGTACATCGGAGAATGACTTCCGGTTGAACTTGAACACGGACCATACAGCGCGGGTGGCCGAGAATGGCACGTCACCGAAGAAGCTGAGCGAGTTCTCACCGTTCGGGCTGCAGGCAACGGCGGCGGCAGCCATTTTGGGTAACGATGCCGCACTAGATGGATTCCGCGAGCCGCGTACTGTAGATATCGAACAAGACGAAGGTCTGCAGGGTGATGAATTTGGTGGAGAAATAGGTAAAACGGTACCTCTCGAGGATGGGTTAGCGGACGTGCCTAAAACGACCATTCCACCAACGTTCGCCTGCTCGAACTTGGTTGGTTTGACCAACGGTAAGGCACTGTTTACGAACCTTCGGCCCAACATCACGGAGGCACTGGAGATGACGTCGTGCGTTGCTACGCCGAGTGTCCTGTCCCACCATCTGCCGAATGGTGTCGAAACGGTCGAGGCACGCACTGCTGGACCCGGCATCTGTTCGGACGGCGTATCGGGTGGTTCCGGGATGCCTTCGCGCAAGACTAGCGTGGCAGATGCAGCACTCATCGCGGCGACCAAGAGTACCACCGTCACCACCGACACGTCGGATACGGCTGCCATCCTACAGGCCATTATAAGTCGTCGCTCGAGCGTGGCCGAACCGTCGACAAGCCCGCCCACGTTTCAACCACTGCCCGGCCAAACGTCCATCACCGATTCGCCCGAGATGCAAGCGATCTACGACAGTCTGTCGCGGAAGTCTAGCATCCCAACGCTTAGCGATACCAACTTCTTCCCTTCGCTGGACATTACGGACTCCGGGTTTGCCGATACGAGCGACAGTATGGGGCTGTTCTCGCAGCTTCCGCTTACCGCCGTCCCCGGTACGGAGGCACCGATCAGCCTGCCAGACTTTTCCACCATGTCTGCCATCTCGAACATGCCGGACAGCTCGGACTGCTCCTCCTTTCTGCACATGTCGATGAACTCGTCCGGCATTAGCGAGGCGTCTGATAGCATTGCGTTCAGCCATCCGGTTCCGCTGCCCGGCGGCGAGCAAACCGTAAAGGAGACGCTGGTGGTAACGGCCACCACAGTCACGACGACTTGCACGACGGTGGGCAAACTACCGGCCCTGCCCCCAATAGGGCCGACCACCACGATGGCAGTGTTGGCCGAGGGTAAGCCAATAGTCGAAGCGACCGGTCAGACACTGCCTGCCGTAACGTCCAGCATTATTGTGACGGGTGCTGCTAGTACGATTGTCACTGCAAACGGTTCAGCAACCACCGCGGAAACCACTGTGTCGGAGGTGGCAAAGAGTGTAAAGCCTACGCCAGCACCGGTCGTCACCACCAGTACTCCGTTCGTGAAGCCAACTCCTGCACCAGTACCGACGAGTGTGGTTGCTCCACAGCCACAGCCTCAACCAGCCAGCCAGCCGAGCAAGGTACCGCTGGTAGGGTCGCTTCTGCCCACCAAACAACCGTCTGCCCCGGTTGCTCCGCCTGCCCAGCCTGAACAGAAGGGTGGGTTCTTTCAGTCGACCACCGTCAACATTGGTAGCTTCTTCAACAAGGTGAACAAGAACCTGGTGCACCAGGAAAGCACGGACAGTTTGATCGGCGCAAAGTCCAAATCGTTCTTTGCCTCCATGAAGAGCTCGTTCAGCCTCGACTCATCGAAGGCTTCGGTGGATGAGGGAGACGTGCAGCAGGTAGCGAACGCACCGCAACCACCGGCCGCCCATCTAGACGTGGTACAACAACCGCCGACCGATCTGTCACCGTTGACAGCTAAAGGTGAGTCGAACGACCGGTTCGTTATCTAGCTATCCTGTGCGCTCACTGGGTCTCCCGTATCTATCTATTCCTGGCTGTAGGTGGCATGACTCCATCCGCGGAGGGTTCGTTGCACGAGCAGCTAACACCGTCCTCGCTGCACGGTGAGCAGCAACCGTCGCCACCGCGCGACAACACTTCCTTCGAGGGTCAGCTCGAACCGAGCCCGGTCGGCACGCAGCCAAGCCCGCTGGCCGAGTACGAACCGGACGACCCGTACCAAACGTACGAACCGGATGCTACCAGCGGTGCCGAACTACTGTCGCAGGCCGGTGACGTGCAGCTAGCGCTCGAAAAGGATCTCGATCCGAATGCAACCGGTGGGGCACCACCAGCTCAACGCCGCCAGAGTTTGTTTCGCGCCCAAGGTAGTGAAGGTATGAACAGCTGACACAGGGGGTGAGGGTGGGCATCTGATTTTTCACACTAAACATTATATTCTCTCTCTCTCTCTCTACTGCAGATGGTGAGGGCGGCAGCAAATGGAAGCTGCTGAAAACGCTCAAGGAGAAGCGTATCGAGGAGAAACAGAAAGTGGTCGAAGTCGGTGAGTCCTTCGACGATGAGCCCGGTCTGTTCAAAAAGGTGGACGTAAGTGGCAAGAACGAGGAGCCCGAGGTAAATGACACCGCTGCGGCACCTGCTTTCGGTGGGCGGATGCGTTTGCATATGCTATAAAACAGTTCTCTCTATAACAAAAAACAAAAAAGAAAACCAAACGAACAAAAACCAAAACAAGAAAAACAAATAATCAAACCAATCTACCAAAAAAAAAAAAGAAAAGAAAGAAAAGCAGAAAAAGAATATGAAAAGTTTGCAAAAACAAAACAAAACAAAAAAGACAAACCAGAAAAGAAAGCCACACACACACATGCAAAAGAAAAAACAAAACAAAAAAGCAAAACAAAACAAATACCGACGCAAACGCATACGGTAGTACCGGCGCTACTGATTTGATTTGATTTGTGTACCCATTTGTGTTTCCATCACCATCACCTACCTGCGCCGTTTAACGTCACCTTCCGTGTCACTAGTTGCGTGTGGTTTGGTCCTCATCAGGTCCGCTGGTGCCGGACCCGCAAAAGAAAAGACAAAACAAAAAAGCAAAACAAAACAAATACCGAGCAAACGCATACGGTAGTACGGCGCTTCTGATTTGATTTGATTTGTGTACCCATATGTGTTTCCATCACCATCACCTACCTGCGCCGTTTAACGTCACCTTCCGTGTCACTAGTTGCGTGTGGTTTGGTCCTCATCAGGTCCGCTGGTGCCGGACCATGATGCGGACGGGATACCGTTACCATCACGCGCGTTGTACTATACTTGTGTGCTGTGCTGCCCAGCTGTCTCTATATCTACTGTCTATGTATATTAACTACCGTTTGGTACAATGTAAAACAACGCAAAAACAATGCAAAAACCAACCAAAATGTCCCGCATATAACCTCTATTGCTGTACCCGTGTGCGTATATGTGTGTGTGTGTGTATATATACGAGGGAGCGTATTGTTTTATGTTATTCGTTATACGTGTATCTCTCTCTATGTATCTGTATTATACCACTTTTGTTTCGGAATCAGTTTCGGAAGGGTCTGTAGAGGTAAGAATAGTACATCACTGTTGTAAAAAACAATGTCCCGCATATAACCTCTATTGCTGTACCCGTGTGCGTGTATGTGTGTGTGTGTGTGTATATATACGAGGGAGCGTATTGTTTTATGTTATTCGTTATACGTGTATCTCTCTCTATGTATCTGTATTATACCACTTTTGTTTCGGAATCAGTTTCGGAAGGGTCTGTAGAGGTAAGAATAGTACATCACTGTTGTAAAAAAACAAATCAAACCAAACCAAACAAAACAAAAACAACTGTTTGCATCTTTTCCCCTTTAGCTAGTGACACCAGACCACCCGCGCTGGTTCCATACTTTTGTCGTAGTTTTACCCCCCCGCCCCCTCCCCCATTTACGTATCTAAAAGCCTCAAGCCTCTCATCCATTTGCAAAACAAGCCCGATTTTGTGTTTTCATTTTTGTATTTTCTTGTGTTTTATTTTGTGCGTCTTTTGATTTAGTATTGTTGTTGTTGTTGTTGTTGCTATTGTTGCTATTGTTTTTGGCGAAACCTCTCGAACTCTCTATATGTTTGTGTCAGTCTCTCTCTGTCTCGTTCAGCCAGTCGAATCAGTCTTACTTGTGTTTTACTGATGCACAAGGCAATTTGCAAAAAGCAGGACGGTAGTTTTGTATCGCATTACCGTAGTTATAAAGATGGTTCTGCTTTCGAGCCGTGCGTCATAGCGTTTTGAAAAGAAAACAAAACCAAAAAATCTACAAAAACCCCCGCAGTTACCTGCCAGATGTATGTACTCCATCTATTAATGCGCTCTGTTTTGTTTTTCCCCTATTCCTTCAACATCACGATGGCAAAAAATGGCGGCACGGCAGAAGCGAAACGGTACCGTTGATAGTGGCCGGAACAATGGGTAAGTAGCTCCGCAGGCGTCTTCTTTCGGCGCGCACTAGCTAACTAGTCTATCGCTCTTGCACTATTCCTTAGGCTCGGTGACAACACGTTCTACAGCAACATCGACAGTATGCCGGACATTCGGCCGAGAAGGAAGTCCATACCGCTCGTGTCGGAGTTGGCCGATGGCAAAAAATGGCGGCACGGCAGAAGCGAAACGGTACCGTTGATAGTGGCCGGAACAATGGGTAAGTAGCTCCGCAGGCGTCTTGTTTCGGCACACACTAGCTAACTAGTCTATCGCTCTTGCACTATTCCTTAGGCTCGGTGACAACACGTTCTACAGTAACATCGACAGTATGCCGGACATTCGGCCGAGAAGGAAGTCCATACCGCTCGTGTCGGAGTTGGTAGGTATTTGTGTGGGATACGACCCCGAAGAACGAAACAAACACCCGGCGTACATTCCTATCGTCGTTATCCCCGTTCGTCGGTGTTAAAAAGGTTGGAAACGCTGTAGCGCACCGGCTGGTGGGCGCCCAACTTCAAACAGTGGTGTGTTGTTGGGGGGGAGGCGCCCCGAAGTATGCAATAACCAGATTTTTATGATGCGCTTTTTAATATCCGTAAAGGCGACATTCAGACTGACGCTTTGGAACATTAAATTGCATACATGCGGGAGCGTGAAGCCCCCGATAACACAACGCTACTAAGGCGAGTTGGGTCGTACCAGGTGCGCGTACGCCTTTCCAACAGCCTCTCCAGTACAGTAAATTGAGCGCCGGAGTAATCCTAACCATTGATGTGTGTGCATCGGGCATACCTTTCTTGTTTCTTTCTATGATGTTCCTCCAAATACAAAAAAAAAAACAAATAACACCTCCTGGCTGTTCCTGCTACTCTAAACTCTATGTCTATCCCATCTGTGTATTGAACAAAAACAAAAAAACCAATCTAAAAAAACCCCAACACCACACAACATTGCCTGCCCCGTTCGTCATTTCCGTCGTATCTTGTTAACCTAACCTCAACATGATTTCGCAAACGCTCTCCTCAACAGGTCCTCAAAGTAAGTGTATTTTGACAAACGTGTTTTGTTTGGTTTACTTCACTATTCACATTTAGCCGTTGCTTTAGGCACCCGCGCGTATCTGTGGGGTGCGTTTTGTTGCGTTCTCCTGTAGGACTGTATGTCATCTGTTTTGGTTTTCGCACATTTCATTGTTGACTGATACACACGTTTTACACACACACCCATCATCATGTGCTGCACGTGTATAGTGTTGTATTGATGCAAATGCTAATAGTTCGTTTGTTTGCCGAAATCAAATCGTGCTGTACCTGTACCTGTACTCACTAACTGTGTGTGCGTGTGTTTTTCTCTTCGTGTGTGGCGGAACCAATAGACTATGGCGGCAACGAAGCGCAACGCCGGATTAACGTCAGCCGTACCGAGAGCGACCTTAAACGATGAAGAGTTGGTAAGTGAAGGCCCCGCCTGACAAGTGACGACGCCCTCCTATCATGTGCGCTCGTTGCCCTTCTGCTTCACAGAAAATGCACGTATACAAGAAGGCACTGCAGGCGTTGATCTATCCCATCTCGTCGACCACCCCGCATAACTTTGTCCTGTGGACAGCCACCTCCCCGACGTACTGCTACGAATGTGAAGGACTGCTGTGGGGTATAGCGCGACAGGGCGTTCGGTGAGTAGTAGC
This sequence comes from Anopheles maculatus, assembly GCA_002091835.1. Taxonomy (NCBI): domain Eukaryota; kingdom Metazoa; phylum Arthropoda; class Insecta; order Diptera; family Culicidae; genus Anopheles; species Anopheles maculatus. The sequence continues at coordinate 35,145 of KZ062758.1, forward strand.
GTTCGAGCAGCTACCGGTCGGGGTTAACCGGTTAACGCCATCCGCTTTTCGTTACAGGTGTACCGAGTGTGCTGTCAAGTGTCACGAAAAGTGTAAGGACTTGCTGAATGCGGATTGTTTGCAGAGTAAGTAGCGTGCGAGGGATGTGGAGTCGCTTGCCCGTACCAGTATCGTGATCGTGTGCGTCTTTCGGTTACAGTGTGTTTTGCCGGTGCTTCCGAAAAGAGTTCCAAACATGGCGCCGAGGATAAGGCCAACTCGGTGATAGCGGCAATGAAGGAGCGGATGAAGCAGCGTGAACGCGACCGGCCGGAAATATTCGAACTGATCAGGTTAGTGGCATCGGATGGGTCTTACCGATGTAGTGTGTCAACATTCTCACCGTTTCTCTGTCTCTTGCAGGAAAGTGTTTGCGGTGGAAGAGAAGAGTCACGCCGGCCACATGAAGGCGGTGAAGCAGAGCGTACTGGACGGTACGAGCAAGTGGTCGGCAAAGATAGCGATCACCGTCATCTGTGCGCAGGGTTTGATCGCGAAGGACAAGAGCGGCACGAGCGATCCGTACGTGACGGTGCAGGTAAGTAAGGTGAAGAAGCGCACCCGCACGATGCCGCAGGAGCTGAATCCGGTGTGGAACGAAAAGTTCAACTTGTAAGTATCGATGCGCCAAACGATCCAGCCGCAGGTGACGCACTAAACACATCCAACACACACACACACACTTCCAGCGAGTGCCACAACTCCTCCGATCGCATCAAGGTGCGCGTGTGGGACGAGGATAACGATCTCAAGTCGAAGCTGCGGCAGAAGCTAACGCGAGAGTCGGACGACTTTCTGGGACAGACAATCATTGAAGTGCGAACGCTGTCGGGCGAGATGGACGTTTGGTACAATCTGGAGAAGCGTACTGACAAATCAGCCGTGTCCGGGGCGATCCGTTTGCATATTTCCGTAGAGATTAAAGGCGAGGAAAAGGTAGCACCGTACCACGTCCAGTACACCTGCCTGCACGAGAACGTGTTTCACTACTTGTGCGAGGAAGCGCTAGGAGCGGTAAGCAGATCTCTCTCACACACACACACACACACACACATTCGCTCCTATTACCAAACGCTCTGACACATGCCTTACCGTTCTGCAGGTGAATCTTCCACAGACCAAAGGTGATGACGGGTGGAAGATTTACTTCGACGAAACGCCGGAAGAGATCGTGGACGAGTTCGCGATGCGTTACGGTATTGAGAACATTTACCAAGCCATGACCCACTTTCATTGCCTATCTACGAAGTACCTGTGCGCTGGCGTCCCGGCTGTTATGAGTACACTATTAGCTAATATAAACGCTTACTATGCACACACTACGGCTTCTAGCGCGGTATCGGCCAGCGATCGCTTTGCGGCTAGTAATTTTGGTGTAAGTGAACGGGACCGACCAGAGATTCCGAACGAAGCACACACTTTATTGCTCACGCATTATTCTCTTTTTGCAGAAAGAAAAGTTCGTTAAGCTATTGGACCAGCTGCACAACTCGCTACGAATCGATTTGTCCATGTATAGGAATAACTTCCCCGCTTCCAGCCAGGAGAAGCTGATGGATCTAAAATCTACTGTAGATTTGTTAACCAGTATTACCTTTTTCCGTATGAAAGTAAGTGTCTGCAGCTAACCATTGCAGCGCGCACGAGCAGGAAACTATTAACGCGCCTTCCTTTCCCTTTCAGGTTCAAGAGTTATCCAGCCCACCTAGAGCAAGCACAGTGGTAAAGGATTGTGTAAAGGCTTGTCTACGATCAACCTATCAATTTTTGTTCGAAAACTGTTACGAGCTATATAATCGAGAGTTTCAGGTACGTTCGCGGTGGTATACTGTTAGTGTTGCACGCTGTACTAACGCTACCTCCCTTTGCTCTACCAGGTTGATCCGAACGAGGCGAAGCGTGAAGGCGAAGACCACGGACCAAAACTAGAGAATGTTGATTTCTGGCACAAGCTAATAGCTTTAATTGTATCAGTTATCGAGGAGGATAAAAATAGTTATAGTGCTGTACTTAATCAATTCCCGCAAGAGCTTAACATCGGCCAGGTACGGTAGCGTTACGCGGTTACGGGTGTAAGGCGGCAGATTGATTGATCCGTACCGTTGTTTTTGCAGGTGTCTGCGGCAACCATGTGGAGCCTGTTCGCCGTCGATATGAAGTATGCGCTCGAGGAGCACGAACAGCACCGGCTGTGCAAATCGTCCGCGTACATGAACCTGCACTTCAAGGTGAAATGGTTGTACACCAACTACGTGAAGGAGGTGCCACCGTACAAGGGTGCGGTGCCCGAGTATCCGGCCTGGTTCGAACCGTTCGTGATGCAGTGGCTCAACGAGAACGACGACGTGTCGCTGGAGTACCTGCACGGGGCGTTCAAGCGGGACAAGAAAGACGGGGTATATTGGGGCGGCCGTTGGCGATCCACCGGGGGGCGGTCGGATGTGCCCGTGCGCACTGTGTCGTTTGTGCTGACCTTCCATTTTCTGCCTTGTTTTCTTACTTACAGTTCCAAAAAAGTAGTGAGCATGCGCTCTTCTCAAACTCGGTCGTCGATGTCTTTACGCAGCTAACACAGTGCTTCGATGTGGTAAGCAAACTCGACTGTCCCGATCCAGAAATCTGGAAGCGTTACATGCGACGTTTTGCTAAGACCATTGTTAAAGTACTGCTTGCGTATGTTGATATCGTTAAGTCGGAGTTCCCCGATATAATGCACGAGGAGCGAACAGTAAGCGAACACAAATTTTTCTTCTCTCTGTCTGTCTGTCTGTTTGTATTTCTCTCAACCTCTCTCTCTCTCTCTGTCTCTCTAAACCCCATTTCCTTTACTGGTGTGTACCGTTGGTGGTTGTTTTCCGAAAACTAATATCTCTATTCGCACCTCGTACGTTACGTTAGGCGTGCATACTTATGAACAACATCCAGCAGCTTCGGGTACAGCTGGAGAAGATGTTCGAGTCGATGGGTGGCGACAAGCTGGAAGAGGACGCGGCCAACATTCTCAAGGAGCTGCAGCAGAACCTGAACACGGCGCTAGACGATTTGGCGACACAGTTTGCCAAGAGGTAAGTATCGGTGCGGCATCTTAGTGTTTTTTTGGGGACGTTGCTCATGCCATCTTTGCACCATCCGCATCAGTCTGGAGCCAAGAATTACTGGCAGCGTGCGGGAACTGGGCGATCTGTTGCAGCAGGTTAAGCAGCAGAGCTCCCTGTTCCATGCGCCGCCCGCCGACGATGCCAATCTGATCGCGATCGAGGCGGACGAGGTGTTGCGGCCGCTGATGGACCTGCTGGACGGTTCGCTCTCCATGTACGCCCAGTCGTGCGAGAAGACCGTGTTGAAAAGACTGCTGAAGGAGCTGTGGAAGATAGTGATCCGAACGTTGGAGAAAACGATCGTGCTTCCACCAATGACCGATAGAACGGTGAGTGTGACAATGACGTGACGTGCAAGGGTAATAACACTCACTGTGTATCGTTTCTAACTTTCTTGCACGATGGCAGATGGTGTTCAAGCATCTCACCGACAATGCCAAGAATTTGGCAGCGAACGCAAAAATCGAGGACATGTCGCGGCTCATCAAGAACCACATGTCCGGCAAACAGGATGCGAAGAATGTGCTCAGCGGCGTGATGGACATCTCGAAAGAGGTAAGACCACATATGCGAGATGTGTCAGGGGAATAATGTCGTTAAAAAAAACTCTCACCCCCCCTCTCAGCCTTTCTCTGTGGGACAGATGGAGAAGAACTTGTCGCCGAAGCAGTGTGCCGTGCTGGAGGTGGCCCTCGGCACGATCCAGCAGTACTTCCACGCCGGTGGCAACGGGCTGAAGATGCCGTTCCTCGAGAAGTCACCGGAGCTGCAGAGCTTAAAGTACGCACTGAGTCTGTACACGCAGACCACCGATACGCTAATCAAATCGTTCGTCTCCGGACAAGGTGCTTCTGAAGGTAAAGGCACCTGCTGCTAGACTAATGGTTTCCCAAGCTACTAGACTAATGTCTCCTTTTTTTTTACTGCCACAGAAGGTGTAAGTCACGATGATGCTTCCGTCGGTGAGGTGTCCATACAAATAGACGTCTCATCGAACCCGGAGAACGGTGAACAGAAAATATCCGTCAAGGGTAAGACATTCCTATCACGTAAACCACACAAAGCTCGCTAGTACTAACACCATCAAATTATTCTTCGTCGTATCCAGTGATTGCAGCCAACGATCTCAAATGGACCGTCCCGTCCGGTATGTTCCGGCCATTCATCGAGGTCAATCTGATCGGACCGCATCTGAACGATCGGAAACGAAAGTTTGCGACCAAATCGAAATCCAACAACTGGTCGCCAAAGTACAATGACACCTTCCATTTGTAAGCATCAAGCGCGGGAATCGGCAGAGCAAAGTATTTCAATTCGGTCCCTTCTTTTTTTCTTCTGTTGTCTGCGTATCTCTCCACAACAGCATTATTGGCAATGAGGAGCAGCTAGAGTTCTTTGAGCTGCACATCTGCGTGAAGGATTACTGTTTCGCCCGGGAGGATCGGCTGGTCGGTGTAGCAATACTAAAGCTGAAAGATGTCGTTGATCAGGTATACTATGTTTGGGGTTTTGTGTATTGCGAATGTGTGTGTGTGTGAGAGAGTGGAGCTTGTGAATGAATGTATATGGATGACGGATGTGTGAGAAAATGCAAGAAGAACTATTCACCAACCTCTGAAAGAGCAGGATGACTTCAACAACAACAACAACTAGGATCTCTGCAACATCTTGACCGGTAAGGTAAACAATATCATCAACATTATTACTAAGCTTTTTGTCTCGTTTAGTAAACTCGCAGAGCAGAAAGTATCGGCCAAGAAGAAGACACCAGTACGTGCGGTCTCCAGGGTGCAGCAATGTCATCAATATCGATCAGCAAATTTGTTACAATAAACATGCTCTAACGAATACAACACAGATTTTTTTAGTGAGTTTTGTTTTGCATTTTATTGCTGCTTACTGCTTACTGTCACCCGGCGTGATCCACGGGTCCAGCATTAACATCTACACTCGGAATACAGAGAGAAAGCGCACACACTCACACACAGTAGCGGGTGCACCAGGTTAGTAAAGATATCATTAAATATGGGCTGCTCTTGCTGCTTGTTCCAACATCTCGGTAGTCGACGATCGGCGGCGGTAGGGGATGAAATTTTACATGGCCTCGTTCTTGATCACCTTGCCGGCATCCTTAAGCGGACACTTCTGGTCGGTGCCGCTGTCGTAGTCCCGCGTCCAGAACTGTCGGATCTCCTGGCGCCGGTTCTTCATCAGACACTTGTACTCGGAGATGCGCATCTTCTTGCCGTCGATGATGCAGGTACGCTTCGGGCGGGGCCGGTACCGGTAGTCCGGGTGCTTTTCCATGTGCTGTTTGGAAAGCTTCGCCTGCTCTTCGTAGTACGGTTGCTTCTCGAGGTTCGTCATCGCTTTCCACCGGGCTCCCAGTATCTTGGAGATGTTGGAGTTGTGCATGTCCGGGCAGGCTTTCAGGATTTTGCGCCGCTCATCCTTCGCCCACACCATGAACGCGTTCATCGGCCGTTTGATGTGGTTCTTCTCGGTGCTGGAGGACCGACTGCGACCCGTACCGATGTCGGGCCCCAGCTCCATCCCACCGATCGTCATGCTTTTGTCCTTCTTTCCACTTCCGCCACCACCGCCTCCGCCGCCGCCTCCACCACCACCTCCACTAACAGCGGCGATCGAGTGTTGGCGCTGGATAAGGTGGCGATTCATGTTGTCTATCATGGCGTTACTGTTGAACGGTGAGAGTCCGGGTCCGCCCGGTCCACCGTGCGCCCCCGCATCGGTCGCCTTGATGAAGAATTGCTGTGCGAGCGGGTACGCCGACTCCCCCAACCCCAATCCCTGCTTCTCGTCCGGACTGCCGTGGTGCGGGCTGGGCGATTGGTGGTAAAGGTTCAGTTTGGCATGCTTGTGCATCCCGTCCGGTCCGGGCCCGGGATAGTCGAACAGGTGGTTCGCTTCCAGCGCATCCAGCCGATCCCGCTTCGACTTGAGGAAGTACTTGTCGGACTCTTTCTCCAGCAGGGCGACAGCCGTCGGTGGCAGTAGACCCACCTTGTCCGACATCAGCTCCAACCGATGGTTCAGCTCGTCCGTATCGCATCCGGAAAACAGTCCCGCCGGTCCAAATGGACCACCACCTCCGCCACCACCGCCGCCTCCACCGCTACCACCGGGAAGCATCCCGGGCAGCTTGGTACCGTTGCTGAGTTCCAGCGGTGGTGCTAATGGACTATCGCGCGACGGTTTCCGCTTGGACAGATTGATCGGCACGTCCGGCTCCTTTCCGTATCTTTGGTTTTCGTCGTCCTTCGCCTTCTCGTACTCGTCGTACAGTGTGAGTCCGGACGCACCGCCCGGTACCACGCCTCCGCCACCGGAACAGTTTAAGGGCGGCCCGGACAGCATCGGCTGCTTCGCCATTAGCAGCTGGTCCGGGTCGGCATCCGGTGGCATCAGATGGGGACGTTTGCGTGCATTGCGGCGTACTGTTGCAGTGTTGGCAGCTCCACCGCCAGCATTGCTGCTACTGCTGCCAACACTGGCGCCACCGGGCGGTTGATAGACGGCACCACCACCGGCCGGATGCTGTGACATCTGGCCGGCCAGCTCAACCGCGCCCGACATCTTGCAGGCAATCGATTGAAATACGTTTTGGTATCGGCGTATGCAGTTGTCCGGTTCGGTTGCCAGCTCGACCGGCCCTCCTGCTATATCACAGTCGATCACGGTGGTGCCGGTGGCCGAGCCGCACCGGTTCGGTGACGCTACCCCGCTCGCTACCGGCGTCGCCGACGGGATGGAGGCGGTAGAGGAAGCGGCCGGCGACATGCCGGTGCGTACCGACGGAGCTTCCCCGGGCGCACCGGTCGACGTGCTGCTACCGGCTGCTAAGGTGCTACCGACGCCTCCACCAGACAGCAGACAGGATGGTGGTTGGTCGAGGTTGCTTTTGGAATTATTGTTCTGTTTGTACTTGCGGTTTTCGCCCTGCGGAAGAAACAAAATGGTGGCGGAGATCGAGAGGGAGAGGGGGAAGGGAAGGACGGACAGGGAAGCAACAATGGATTGGATGGAACGAGTTCCAAGAGGAGGTCTTTAGAAAATGCGCACTCTTACAGATACTCGGAATAGTTATAGCAAACCCAAACAGCAATCACAAGAGAGAGATATATATGTATAGATACAGATATATAGAAAGAGAGAGAGAGAGATGAAAAGATATGCCGACCGAGCAATGTTAACCATTATCCACACCAAGGGGTTGTGCTCATGCCGGGCAGCACACATCCAGGTGTTGTAGGTAAGTACGTACAAGCTCCTATATGTTAGAGATCAACACACACTGCTGCAAACCAGTAGAAATGGGTATTATAGCTTTGACAGTATCACTGTGTGCGGTTAGTTGTCACACGTTTGCCCGAATTTTAATGCGCACGCGGTTGTCGCGGGGTTTTAGTGGGTTTAGCTTACAAATTCCGCCTTCAGTAGCATCTCGCGCCATATCGCAAAGTACATGATCAGTCGGTTGATGTTTTTCTCCTTCTCGTACAGTGACTCTTTGAAGCTTCTGCCGTTTGCATCATAAAAAAAAGGGAAACGGTAACACTTGCATCACTGTTTTCACACACACTGCGCGTACACCACCACGATTCACACCACATATCGCCAACTATCGCAAACAAAAAAAAAAACACGCCAAACTACCCCACACCAACACGTTTTGGGGCTTGCAATGTATCGTTGAACAAAATAAGCGACCGTTTCTGATCGATCTATCGGGTAAAGCCGGATAAAATGCACCGAAAATCGAGGATGGCTGATGACGGAATGAATGGGAATGGTGAATGATAAAGGGGTGGGATGGAGGGTAAGAAGTGGAAGAAAGAACAAAACAAAAGCACCTGTGTTTGTGTGATGTTGTAAATCGATGTTGCCACACTCTCACGCACTCTCTCTCTCTCGTTCGTTCGCACGCTTTCTCACACTTTCTTAGCCCGTGTGTCAAAACGGAAAGCAATAATTAATCGCACGTTTGCGGGGGGCGTGTAATCGATCCCACCCGGATTGATGTGTGGTTCGCCGAACGGCAAACAAAAACACTCAAACAAAAAAGCACCACGGCACAAAAACAAAACCCCTTTTTTTGTCCAGCAAGCAAGAAAACAGCTTTTCCTGTGTGTGCGTGCTGCTGCTGCTGCTGTTTCTGCTTTTGCGATGGTATTAAGATGACGATCGAGCGCCCTTCTCTTTCTAAAAAAGCAATGCGTACGCAACGATGTGTGTGTGTGAGAGAGAGAGACAGCGACAGGATGTGGGGGGAGAGATGCGAGCGCGTCGCGTTCTTCTTTTGTGTTGGCGATTTTCCGTGACAATTTCTTTTGCCTTTCCGCACGAAACAACACACAACCGAAACAATCACGACCAAAAAGTCGTCCCACGCACACACGCACGCACACGCACGATACACGTTAATTGTTGCTTGATGCTGGATGTTTGCTCTTGCTGTGCGTACAGTTCGCTTCCACTCTGTTCCGTGTGCCTGTACAAGCAAGGTTTTTGTGTGCCGTTTTTCCTCGCTGTGTGTGTCGTACTGCTGCCTGGCACTGCTGACACGGGGTGTTGCTGAGGGTTTTTGCTTCCTTTTGCCAGCAAAGTATCACCACCACCACTACGACGGCACAGCGCGTTATGGAGCGAGCTCGTGGGTGCGTGTCGGGGTCGGGGGAAGATTTTTCGGATGCTGCACACGCATACATACGCGCGGCGCATGCCCGTAAAGTGTACGGGCACTGTGGGTACGGTGTTGCGTTCAAGTGTCGAAACAGATTGTAACGCAACATCGGTGCAACGTTACATTTTTGTTTGTTTTTTGGAATTGCATCGAGTTTTTAATGCTTTTTTTTGTCGTGTAAACTTTTATCTTAAATAAACACAAAAAAAACGATGACACATAGCAAATAAAAATGGTGTATTGTTTTGAAATACGTTTTGGTATCGGCGTATGCAGTTGTCCGGTTCGGTTGCCAGCTCGACCGGCCCTCCTGCTATATCACAGTCGATCACGGTGGTGCCGGTGGCCGAGCCGCACCGGTTCGGTGACGCTACCCCGCTCGCTACCGGCGTCGCCGACGGGATGGAGGCGGTAGAGGAGGCGGCCGGCGACATGCCGGTGCGTACCGACGGAGCTTCCCCGGGCGCACCGGTCGACGTGCTGCTACCAGCTGCTAAGGTGCTACCGACGCCTCCACCAGACAGCAAACAGGATGGTGGTTGGTCGAGGTTGCTTTTGGAATTATTGTTCTGTTTGTACTTGCGGTTTTCGCCCTGCGGAAGAAACAAAATGGTGGCGGAGATCGAGAGGGAGAGGGCGGAAAGGGAAGGACGGACAGGGAAGCAACAATGGATTGGATGGAACGAGTTCCAAGAGGAGGTCTTTAGAAAATGCGCACTCTTACAGATACTCGGAATAGTTATAGCAAACCCAAACAGCAATCACAAGAGAGAGATATATATGTATAGATACAGATATATAGAAAGAGAGAGAGAGAGATGAAAAGATATGCCGACCGAGCAATGTTAACCATTATCCACACCAAGGGGTTGTGCTCATGCCGGGCAGCACACATCCAGGTGTTGTAGGTAAGTACGTACAAGCTCCTATATGTTAGAGATCAACACACACTGCTGCAAACCAGTAGAAATGGGTATTATAGCTTTGACAGTATCACTGTGTGCGGTTAGTTGTCACACGTTTGCCCGAATTTTAATGCGCACGCGGTTGTCGCGGGGTTTTAGTGGGTTTAGCTTACAAATTCCGCCTTCAGTAGCATCTCGCGCCATATCGTAAAGTACATGATCAGTCGGTTGATGTTTTTCTCCTTCTCGTACAGTGACTCTTTGAAGCTTCTGCCGTTTGCATCATAAAAAAAAGGGAAACGGTAATGATTAGAGCCTGGTAGACATGGTGCAGGTGCGTAGCACTAACCGTTTGATAAGCTTGATGTTGTTCTGCGTGCTCTGCGAGCTACAGTTCCGGTTGGGCAGATCGTCCGGTGCGTTGTGCTGCTGCTGCTGCTGCTGCTGCTGTGGGCTGTGATTGTTCAGCAGCGTGCTCGGTATCTCGTTCGGAAAGTCCAGCAGGCTTAGGTTCAACCGCATCAGGTAGATCTCGCTCATGCTCAGCTGCAGATTGGTGATCCGTTCGTCGAGCCGCGTCCGAAACGATTCCAGATTGTTCTTCTCCAGATACTGATTGTTTAGCTGCGGCACCGTTGGTTGCTCGACCGGCGGTGACATGTGTACGGGCGGGTCCTCGCTCTGACAGTTGTTTGTTACGCCACCGTAGCTGTTCTTATCTGTGGAAGTGTAACACAGGCGGGTTTTTAGAGCGTGGGACACATTTCGCCAGCGAAACCGTGCCGCAACTTACCGTTCACGTTGTTGTTTAAGCTGTCAAAGTTGTCGACGATCGATTTGAGGTGGTTCAGGATCATGTTGTTGTTGAGCTTGCGCGGTGCACTGCCGACCATACCGGGCACCTTCGGTACCGCGGTCGATGGTGACACCGGTGACGGTGGTGTCGTTTCCTGATTGCCGCTCGATATGTTCATAGTGTCCAGATTCATCGTCAGCTGAAAGTTGTCCGTCTTGTTGAGGGACGGATCCGAACCCTTCAGGATGTAGCTGGCCACATTCAGGAACGGCAGATTGTAGTGGAAGTCGTGCTCGAGCGGTAGCAGATGTTCGTCGTGCCGGGCGCTGAGCAGATCGTCGTGCTTGAGAAACTTCGGATCGGCGCTCATCTTCTGCATCGCGAGAAAGTTCGTATCGTACGCACAGTTCAGCTCCTTCACCGGGGACGACTTGAGGAACTCCTCATTCTTGAGCGAGATCTTCTTGAAGTTGTTCTTCTCGATCGTCACCGCATTCGACAACTTGTTCGGGGGTGATTTCCGTTTGGACGACATCGGTACCGGACCGGCCACGGACGGTGGGCTGCTGGGCGGGCCGCAAGTGTGTCATGGATGGCCGCCATTACAGTGTGACGGGACGCGTTACGGCAACGGCAAATGGCGGAAAGTAGACAAATGTGGTTGTTTGTGGGTGGGTAAAAGAATGGTGTGTGTGTGAAGGTGCGGTATACCGTCCGACCTGACATAGTCGTTGCAGCTTGGAGGCGCGCGTTAAATTGCGTCACCTTCAGCTACGCTTAAACTACTAGTTTAGTATCACAGGAAGAGATTGATAGTATCACGTTGTGCCGGTTTTATTAGTAACACTGCACCCTGATGAAAAAAAACATGTAAATTGTTGCCACTTTGTTGTTTTGGAATGAAGATGTATAGTTTTGTTTTTTTAATTTCTTTCAAGAAAATTATTATTTACCCCCACAATACACATTGCAGAAAGAACGAAAAAATCAATAAAGGACACATAGCACATTTTTCCGTTGCACGAAATTGTGAATGACAGAAGAGCAATGTAAGCTTCACAACGCCCCGCGTGTTACAGTTTATGCACACTCGGGATGTAGATGGCGCTAATGTAGTATAGCAACAAGCAAAAAAGTAAGAGTAGGGTAGAACAAGCGAGAAGAGAATAGAAAAAAGAGCGTTAGCAAGAGTGGGCGAGATAGCGCTACGGATGATGATTGTATCGATTATTTGCGCAGCTTGTTTTCTCCCACGCGGAAGAAACCATCTTTCTATTTCCAGCCCTCATCTCGCGCAAAGGTGACGCGAAGTGTCAAAATGGAAATAGTATATTATGCGATTGGGTTACGGAAACTAGAAAGGTTTCGGATGTTAGTAATTATAGATAGAAACATGTAAATATGCCAGAATATATGAGCGAAGAGATATGGTAAAGAAGATTGATAGAACATTCACGCACACACGTACATATACATCTAGAAGACGCATCGTTGAGCCAGTATAGAGAGAGAGATTGATATGCCGTATACACTTGTTGTGTGTGTGTGTTTGTGTTTTTAATTCAAAACGCCAAAGGAAGTTATGTTTCAGCGTTGAGTAAACTCAACTTTATATTCAGATTTTTCAAAAAGAAGAATTTTTCAATTGTTTTTGCAGCATCACTTCATTTGTGTCGTTGTGCAGCGATGCGCGATGATGATGCCCACCCATCATTCGCAAAACCTCGCCCTATGCAACCCTTTTACCCCTACCCCTGTACCCATGATTGCACTCACCACTTGCATCACTGTTTTCACACACACTGCGCGTACACCACCACGATTCACACCACATAACCCCAAACTAACGAAAAAAAAAAAAAAAACACGCCAAACTACCCCACACCAACACGTTTTGGGGCTTGCAATGTATCGTTGAACAAAATAAGCGACCGTTTCTGATCGATCTATCGGGTAAAGCCGGATAAAATGCACCGAAAATCGAGGATGGCTGATGACGGAATGAATGGGAATGGTGAATGATAAAGGGGTGGGATGGAGGGTAAGAAGTGGAAGAAAGAACAAAACAAAAGCACCTGTGTTTGTGTGATGTTGTAAATCGATGTTGCCACACTCTCACGCACTCTCTCTCTCTCGTTCGTTCGCACGCTTTCTCACACTTTCTTAGCCCGTGTGTCAAAACGGAAAGCAATAATTAATCGCACGTTTGCGGGGGGCGTGTAATCGATCCCACCCGGATTGATGTGTGGTTCGCCGAACGGCAAACAAAAACACTCAAACAAAAAAGCACCACGGCACAAAAACAAAACCCCTTTTTTTGTCCAGCAAGCAAGAAAACAGCTTTTCCTGTGTGTGCGTGCTGCTGCTGCTGCTGTTTCTGCTTTTGCGATGGTATTAAGATGACGATCGAGCGCCCTTCTCTTTCTAAAAAAGCAATGCGTACGCAACGATGTGTGTGTGTGAGAGAGAGAGACAGCGACAGGATGTGGGGGGAGAGATGCGAGCGCGTCGCGTTCTTCTTTTGTGTTGGCGATTTTCCGTGACAATTTCTTTTGCCTTTCCGCACGAAACAACACACAACCGAAACAATCACGACCAAAAAGTCGTCCCACGCACACACGCACGCACACGCACGATACACGTTAATTGTTGCTTGATGCTGGATGTTTGCTCTTGCTGTGCGTACAGTTCGCTTCCACTCTGTTCCGTGTGCCTGTACAAGCAAGGTTTTCGTGTGCCGTTTTTCCTCGCTGTGTGTGTCGTACTGCTGCCTGGCACTGCTGACACGGGGTGTTGCTGAGGGTTTTTGCTTCCTTTTGCCAGCAAAGTATCACCACCACCACTACGACGCCACAGCGCGTTATGGAGCGAGCTCGTGGGTGCGTGTCGGGGTCGGGGGAAGATTTTTCGGATGCTGCACACGCATACATACGCGCGGCGCATGCCCGTAAAGTGTACGGGCACTGTGGGTACGGTGTTGCGTTCAAGTGTCGAAACAGATTGTAACGCAACATCGGTGCAACGTTACATTTTTGTTTGTTTTTTGGAATTGCATCGAGTTTTTAATGCTTTTTTTTGTCGTGTAAACTTTTATCTTAAATAAACACAAAAAAAACGATGACACATAGCAAATAAAAATGGTGTATTGTTTATTTCCGTTGCATGAAACTGTGAATGACAGAAGAGCAATGTAAGCTTCACAACGCCCTGCGTGTTACAGTTTATGCACACTCGGGATGTAGATGGCGCTAATGTAGTATAGCAACAAGCAAAACCTGTTCGAACAGCTAGAACGAAGGGTGGCGCAAAACACAAAAAAACCAAAACGGAGCATCAATATTTATCAAAACATTCGTACTTAAGCGTTGATCGGTTCTTAAAAATAGATGTAACGTTTTGCAAAACGCTTGCGGAAGTGAAGGAAACATTTAATGATTACATTTTACAAAACCCTTTAGCTCTATTGCTCGTTCGAAAAGTATCATTTTTTTTTGTTTGGTGTTTTGCAACTGTCATTACAAAATTGTACAAAATAAAGGAAAAGCTGTATAAAAGTTAGGAAACGAGCAGCGGAGCACCGAGTGGCGAGTGAATAGCGGAAAGGGTAACGCTTGCGCACAGCATCCAGCTTCAGCAGTGGAGCGCTTCATCTTGTACGGTCAATTTGGAGCAAGTACGCCTAAAGGTAGGCAAAGCCCGTAGCACACACAAAAAAAAAAAAAAAAAAAAAAAAAAACGCATCGTGTATCGGCAGGTAAAACTGGAAATGGAACAGCAAAAACGTTGGCAGTGATTTGTGATGGACTGTTTCAATTGGTCAGGAAATTGAATGTCACCTTAAATGTCGAACTGGTGGTAAAAAGCGTACAGCTTATTCTCATACACACAAAACACACACGCGCACGCACCCGCATCCCCTTTCTCCATTCTCTTTCTTCCTCGCATGCGCCGCTGTCCCGGGAATTCCGACGGTTCCAGTGTTCCGTTTGCAACGATGCAAATCCAGAGCAATATACAGAGTGTCAACTCCATCTTCGGCTGCAACTCGTCCGGTCACAGTGGCATCAACCAGCTGGGCGGTGTGTACGTGAACGGGCGCCCCCTGCCCGACTCGACGCGACAGAAGATCGTCGAGCTGGCGCATTCCGGCGCCCGGCCGTGTGACATCTCCCGCATACTGCAGGTATCGAACGGGTGCGTCAGCAAGATACTGGGCCGCTACTACGAGACGGGCTCGATCAAACCGCGCGCGATCGGGGGCAGCAAACCGCGGGTCGCAACCGCCGCCGTAGTGTCCAAGATTGCCGAGTACAAAGCGGAATGTCCGAGCATTTTCGCGTGGGAAATACGGGACCGTCTGCTGTCGGAGGGCACCTGCAACAACGATAATATACCGAGCGTAAGTAGTGCTGGGCTGTTGTGCTGGTGCCGGTCACAACCGGACTAATGTATCAGGCACATCATTCTCTGCCACAGGTGTCATCCATTAACCGGGTGTTGAGAAATTTGGCCTCCAACAAGGAAACGTCATCGCAAAGCAATGAGACGGTGTACGAGAAGATAAAGCTGTTTAACAACACGAGCGGACACTGGACCTGGTGTCAGAATATTGGTAGCGGACAGTTTAACTTCTCGTCCCACCCGATACCCCACCTGTCACTGAAAACCACCACCGAGCAACCGTCGAAGCCAGGTACGGCATCGGTTTGCAGAATCCTCATCCGCCGACCCCATAACCCTTCCTTTGACGCATCGTCCACAGCAAACTGTTGCCTGGAGGAGATGAGCGACAAATACTCGTCCGAGGACGACGAAGACTCCGAGCTGCGGTTGAAGCTGAAGCGCAAACTGCAACGCAACCGGACCTCGTTTACGAACGAGCAGATCGAAAACTTGGAACGAGGTAACGAGCATGCCACACCGGCATCGTGACGCTGGCGAGGACGTGCCTGGTGCCGCCGGCCGGACCGCCGACGTACAGGTTCCCCGTCTCTGACATTCTTTCTTCGTCTGAATTTCAAGCAGAATTCGAGCGCACCCACTATCCGGACGTGTTTGCCCGGGAACGATTGTCCGAGCGCATCCAGCTGCCGGAAGCACGCATACAGGTATGGTACAGAGGGATACACAGAGGTAACCGCAGGTAATGGTAGCAATCCTTGTTGAGGTACCGATTGATAACCGATAGCTCTATTAAGGGTAAGAGTTTTAGTCGTTTCAAGGTTATTTTGGGGTAAGTTAGTTGATAAATATAAACAGGTTGAGATATCGAAAGAGGATGCTGTTCTACACTGCTACGATTACTAAGAGCCGCAGAGTATCGTCGGACCAGTCTGCGTGGGATGTCTGCCAACAGCTAGCAGGTAAATCCAAAACTAACTTTAAGCTTTATCTATACAGATGTGCCACAGCGCATGAAGATCGCAAAGATGACAGCTGAGACCAGAGTCCGGGACCTCAAGAATTGCATAACTATTGGAGCAAATAGTCTTTATTCTACAATAAACTATCTAAATACACGCAAAAAACAAAACAGGAATGGAGTTTTTTTCTTCTGGTCTTCAATTGTGCATGCTGTCTGACAGACAAAATGGTTGACAAGACACCAGGAAGAACTGCGTGTGTGTGTGTGTGTGTGTGGGGGAGTGCAAAAAAGCGACGCAAGCAATCACAGTGATAAGTAGCGCCCTCTTGAACGGAACCAGAGCCGCTGACACAACGTCAAATTGTCAAATCAAAGTTCTAGGCAAAGCGGCTAAACCTTGTGTATGTCATTTCAGTTTGATTGCGAGTTAAGAATCGTGTTAATTCCTAACTGGTTTTATTGCGACATTAATGGGCAGCGAGCGTATCGTGATTGTACTGCCACTCGCCATATGGTCCCCAGATTTATGGCAGGCAGTTGTAACGACCTGTTTGAAACTATTATTGTTGTGCAGGATGGAGCAGTCGTCCGCACTATAGGTCCTTCGGTACTGTAGAGTGAAGTTCGTGATGTAGTTGTTAAGTAGATATTTTTAATTGATTGAATCAACTACCAAGTCTTCCAGATGTACTTGTGTTTGGAGATGTACTTGAACATCTGTAATTTTTTTTATTTCCAAACATCATCTCACGAGCTTAATGAGCCTTAACAGGACTCTTGCTCAAACTAACCTTCACCAACGCCAACATTTTGAAATTTGTACCACCACCAGAAACGATTCGCGCTCACCGTGCGGGGCCGCCCGTGCACTGAACTGGCCGCCCGATTTTTCCTACGCCTGTACGGGCGTATAGAGTGGCGGCCGCAAATCTGTGTGTTGATTTATTAGTCTAGACCACACTGCACTGCACTACTTCTCGCAAAGGCGAATCTCTCGGCGGTCTCGCGCGAAGGGATTTTGTGTTTTTTCTGTTGGGTTTTCCGTTTCTCAGTTATATTAATATCTTTCGCCCTCGCCCAGCCTCCCCACCTCTCCTCCACTACCACCTTCTCCTCGCACACACACACACACACCGAGTTCCGTGTCTTGGCCACCCATCCACCCCGTCTCTATCCCCCCTGTTCCATTGCTCCCCAAAACAAACACGGCCCCTACCATTAGTGTTCCTTTCCTGCCAGTCCTACACACGTGAACACACGGTACGCGCTCTCGACGGGGTGGCACACACTCGAGCACGAGAAGAAAACGTTACGCACCGCAGCC
>KZ062758.1:52392-69709 GCA_002091835.1 Anopheles maculatus
AGGCGGGGGCCCCCCCCCCCCCCCCCCCTGAACACACAGGACCTGAGCAGTGAGGACGAGCGCGCGCGAGACAGTGTGTGTGTGTGTTTGTGTGTACCGTAGTGTGACCGAAGCGAACGTCCGCGACGTCGTCGTCGTCGTCGGTCGAGCCACCGGGCCGAGCGCGCCGACGGACGGGTTTGTGGCTAGGCAGGGCGAACACCGAATGCAGTTGCATGCGTCGCTTCCGGTGGACGGAGGTTACGATTCACGAGCCGTGCAGCCGCGCGACCAACGCGCTGTTGTTATTGTTGTTGTTGTTGTTGTTGTTGTTGTTGGTGAGGGTGCGACGACTGTGTGTGAGACGCGTACGTTACGCCTACTACGTCTACGGTGCTTCAGTAGT
The DNA here is from genome assembly GCA_002091835.1 of Anopheles maculatus. Classification (NCBI taxonomy): domain Eukaryota; kingdom Metazoa; phylum Arthropoda; class Insecta; order Diptera; family Culicidae; genus Anopheles; species Anopheles maculatus. The sequence goes on from KZ062758.1 coordinate 52,778, forward strand.
GTCCACACAATACGTCCCCGGAAGGTCGTCCGAAGCGGTGATCTCGGGGGAAGTGGTAATCCGGAGCATCCGGTGGTAGTGCAACGGCAAAACCCTGACCTCGGTCCTTAATTCTTCTTCCCTACCGACGCATCTCCACGTACAAACACGTTCGTCGAGCAAGTACTCCAAGTCGTCCTTTTCGCAACGGTGTCATCAAGGCACCCGTCTTCCAAAGTGTCCGTAGTGAGTCTGTGGTGTGTGTGTGTGCGTGTGTGTGTACGTGTATTTGTTGGCGTAAGCACCGGCACCAGATGTAGTAGCCGATCGTGCACCGGGGACTCCCCTATTCCTTTCTCTTCCTCGTGTCGTGTGCGTGCGTGCCGTTACACCACCGATGCAAAGTTCCTGCCGGCTATACACCCAAACCCATCACCAAGCAACTACCACACACACACAATCAACGTTCCCCCGGCGTAATATACGGTCGTGTCCTTCGGTTTGCGGCGCGGACTCCTAGTGCCCCTAGACGACGCGGCGTGCGTGCGGCCACCAACGCGACGCACACACGTCCATGTTCTTGCTGCAGGGCCCGGGCGTCCTGAGGATACGGTGCATCTTCACCAGCCGGGCATACACGCAGCCGACCGTTCCGGTGCAGTTCGTCCGGTCGTCGTCCCGCACGTCATCCGCCCAGTTTCTGACCTGGCGCTCGTACATCGGGGTCAGTTTTCTGCTGCCGGGCTGCTGGATGCAGCCGGAGTGCCGCCCGGTTACGAACCCGACCCAGCCAGCGCGGTTACGCCCGCTATGCACAGGTAACTGTTCCCGGACGGGTGGAGGAGTTGACGGAGGTTGGTCAATTAGTGTGTTTACGTTAGAGATGTGTGGAGGTAGTGGGAAGTCTGCCGAAACATCGAGTAATGGCGCGCCGAGGTCCAGGAACAGAAATTCTTGGCCTCCTTCATCTTGGAACAGTGCTCTCTCGCTGTGTGTGTGTAGTGGTGGTGCATGTTTTGGTGACTCAACACACATCTACCCACCCCATCCGGTTCGATCCTCAACCGAGTGACAGTTGGGTAGTAGGAAGCGAACAAAAAAACCCAACTTCAGCGCTCAATAATGGATGCTGCGTGTGCCCGTCCTTGCAGGATCGCGTCTGTGTGCGCACGCGTGTCTGTGTGCGTATGTGCACGGTGTGCATTGTTGTTGGAGTCACGATGCACGGTGCTGCAGATGCACTACACACACACTCTCTCTCTCTCTCTCTCTCTCTCGCTCGCTCTCTCTCTCGGCGTGCGGATTTCTTCGATTCTGGTTACGAAACCGCGCCGTCAGCCGGGCGTCCATTACAGTCGAATGTTGTTTTTTGGGTGCGCAAATGATTGTTTACCTGGGTGCAAAACAACAAAAAAAAACAAAACCAAAAAACACCCACATGGAAGCTTCAAAAAACCTGAACAAACAGGCGGGGGCGCGTGCTTTGTAGTTTTTGGCACTTTGGCAGCTCTACGTTTGTTGTTGTTCCGTGTTGTACACGTGCCGGAACGAGATCGGTTTTGTGTTGCGTCTCGCTCGCACCGTCAGCACCAACGCGGCAAACGCTCCCGCAAAACCGTTACACACCCCGTAACAGTGCTCCGTCACGTCACTTCGCTGCACGCACTATTGCCACTGCAGTGGGTGCAGTGCGGTGTCCCGTCTCGCTCTAGCGCAAACACACACACACACACACACACAAACGCGCGCGAAAACGAAAATCTCGGCGCATCTCGGCTTTTTTTTACCAATAAATGTGTGTGTTTATTTGTTTGTGTGCGTCCGTGTAAGGTTTTGAGACGGCGAACGGCGTGTGGTGCCGGGAGGGTGAGGGGGATGCTGCTGCTAATAGTACATCGTGCAGTTCGGTGCAGTCGGCCGAGAGAACGATTGATGCAAAGTTCCTGCCGGCTATACACCCAAACCCATCACCAAGCAACTACCACACACACACAATCAACGTTCCCCCGGCGTAATAAACGGTCGTGTCCTTCGGTTTGCGGCGCGGACTCCTAGTGCCCCTAGACGACGCGGCGTGCGTGCGGCCACCAACGCGACGCACACACGTCCATGTTCTTGCTGCAGGGCCCGGGCGTCCTGAGGATACGGTGCATCTTCACCAGCCGGGCATACACGCAGCCGACCGTTCCGGTGCAGTTCGTCCGGTCGTCGTCCCGCACGTCATCCGCCCAGTTTCTGACCTGGCGCTCGTACATCGGGGTCAGTTTTCTGCTGCCGGGCTGCTGGATGCAGCCGGAGTGCCGCCCGGTTACGAACCCGACCCAGCCAGCGCGGTTACGCCCGCTATGCACAGGTAACTGTTCCCGGACGGGTGGAGGAGTTGACGGAGGTTGGTCAATTAGTGTGTTTACGTTAGAGATGTGTGGAGGTAGTGGGAAGTCTGCCGAAACATCGAGTAATGGCGCGCCGAGGTCCAGGAACAGAAATTCTTGGCCTCCTTCATCTTGGAACAGTGCTCTCTCGCTGTGTGTGTGTGTAGTGGTGGTGCATGTTTTGGTGACTCAACACACATCTACCCACCCCATCCGGTTCGATCCTCAACCGAGTGACAGTTGGGTAGTAGGAAGCGAACAAAAAAACCCAACTTCAGCGCTCAATAATGGATGCTGCGTGTGCCCGTCCTTGCAGGATCGCGTCTGTGTGCGCACGCGTGTCTGTGTGCGTATGTGCACGGTGTGCATTGTTGTTGGAGTCACGATGCACGGTGCTGCAGATGCACTACACACACACTCTCTCTCTCTCTCTCTCTCTCTCTCTCGCTCGCTCTCTCTCTCGGCGTGCGGATTTCTTCGATTCTGGTTACGAAACCGCGCCGTCAGCCGGGCGTCCATTACAGTCGAATGTTGTTTTTTGGGTGCGCAAATGATTGTTTACCTGGGTGCAAAACAACAAAAAAAAAACAAAAACAAAAAACACCCACATGGAAGCTTCAAAAAACCTGAACAAACAGGCGGGGGCGCGTGCTTTGTAGTTTTTGGCACTTTGGCAGCTCTACGCTTGTTGTTGTTCCGTGTTGTACACGTGCCGGAACGAGATCGGTTTTGTGTTGCGTCTCGCTCGCACCGTCAGCACCAACGCGGCAAACGCTCCCGCAAAACCGTTACACACCCCGTAACAGTGCTCCGTCACGTCACTTCGCTGCACGCACTATTGCCACTGCAGTGGGTGCAGTGCGGTGTCCCGTCTCGCTCTAGCGCAAACACACACACACACACACACAAACGCGCGCGAAAACGAAAATCTCGGCGCATCTCGGCTTTTTTTTACCAATAAATGTGTGTGTTTATTTGTTTGTGTGCGTCCGTGTAAGGTTTTGAGACGGCGAACGGCGTGTGGTGCCGGGAGGGTGAGGGGGATGCTGCTGCTAATAGTACATCGTGCAGTTCGGTGCAGTCGGCCGAGAGAACGATTTTTGCTGCACTGTTTTTGTGTGTGGCGTAATCGTACTGTGGGAAGCGGGGAAAACGTGTGGGGAGTAGGAGGGAGAGGGGGGAGGGTGGGGGTGAAAAACTGCAGCAATATTTTTCCTTGACATCACCACCGCCACCACCCACACCAATGCCGCCCCCAACGTTCTGACGAATTGTTGGGATTTTCTAAGAGAAAAAGGAGAATCTCTCGCCCCAAAAAAAGTTTCGCGGAAAATCGCCGATAGTTCGACGGCGCGCGCGCCTTTGCCCTTTTTAACTCGTACTGGCCACCGTGCTTGAATTCCGGGTGTCATCTGAGGTGTGTGTGTGTGTGTTCTAGCCCCCCATCACAACCCCCTTACCTTCCACACGAGATCTCCTTCTGCAGCGGGTTTAGGTCAGCCACAGGAACAACCTGGGACTATTTTCGTCCAAAGGCGCTGTTTGCTTTTTTTTTTCTTCGTTCCCTCTGCTTGTCAGGAAAGTCATTGGAAGACACGTAACCAGGGGTGCGATGGGAGTTGTTGCGTTTAAAGGGGGTTTTTTTTGTGCGGTAGGATCAGCTGATTTTAAGCCGTTCGATTGGCGCGACTCGACGACTTGGAGGCGAGTCGGACACGTTTGTTTGGTTGTGGCAACTCGAAAAAGAGATCTCCACCGTGTGTATGTGTGTGTTTTGCGTCCTCTTGCTTATCCGCACGCTACCTTGGTTTAGTGAAGAAAACCGAAAATAGACACTCTGTCGGCTCTGTCTGTGACCGTTGTGGAAAGGTGTCTCTCAAGAAGGGGGTGGGGAGGGGGGGGGGGCAAAGTGGTTCGAAGCGGGGCAGATTGTGCTATGCATCAAGACACTTCTCCCCCCCTCCCCCACCTACAAACACGCACCTCTCGAGCTGATTTACCGCAGGGAGCTATCCAATCTGCAGCGTTACGCCGATACCTAGCGTTACTTCGCTTCTGGTGCACACTAGACCGCACTGGATACGGCGCAACTAGTGTAACGAACTTCAGGTACCTCCACCGCATCTGCCGCATTGTTTCAATTCCTTACTGCAAGCTTTCGGCAGCCCTCGCGGCACTTGCCAGCATTGGGAAAGCCGGTATGCCGGTGCGGTTTTTGGCGCGACTTCCGGTTGGCCGGTTACCGCCATTCCATTCGGGCGCCACCACTTGGCAAGTGCTCCAACAAAACACCCGGCCGGCTTTGGCCACGGCACACCGTTTGGCAGCATTCCTACAGGTCGTCGTGTTTCTCGGTCAAAGCGCATCAGACGGGTGCGGTGGTGCTCTGTAGCAGAGGAGACGATGGAAACGCATCATCTCTGTGTGTGTGTGTGTGGTAATGTCATTGTCTGGTGCACGTACGGCCTCGAAGCCGATGCCAAAGGTCGTCAGACGTGTGGCGCACGCGGCACACGAGACGGTTTTTTTGGCGGGTTTTCAGCGACCCCGTAAACGACCCCATCGGAACCGACAACACTCTTCGAGGCACAATGAATGGAACAGGGATTGTGTAGCGGGCCAAGCGAGCGGAAGAGAGGAGGAGCTGCAAGCGGGACTGGGGTTCAGCTGCAGTACGAAAGTTCGGTGCGTTTGGTTTTGGCTTTCACGCGACGCGCACAACTTCACATCTAGATGGCGCTAGCGATGGTGAAGAGTCATTCGTTGGCAGATGGACGTACGACCGTTACAAAGTGGCTGATGTGACGCTGTGTGTAAGCAACGACAACAACACAGGCTGTAAAGGACTCACCATTTTGTATTGGAGATATTCGTTTCGTTTGGGTGTGAAGAATTTTTACAATCGTTGAGCTATGTCTAACAGAATACGGCCTCCTCTGGTCAGTTGGAATCGTCAGCTCCTTTGCTTATTCCCCGGAGTCTGCAGCATACAGCTAGTCCTGTACGTGGCGTGCATAACAAGCGTAAGGCTAGGCCGACAACAGCGAACAGCAATAGGAACGACATTAGCCGACAATTAATTCCGTGAGCTGTCGGAGCGAGTCTCCCAGGAGGATTGTGAAACCGCTGTCAGCCATGCCAAAAAAAAGGGGTTTTGCTAGAAGGAATGGTTCCGCCTATAAACAAAACAGCTTCAATTTAGTTGCTTGACATTGATTCTCTTTATATGGCGGTACGCTTCTTATTCTGTTTTAATCGATAATGCTCGGAAGATGAGACTGGACGCTAGAATACGTCAATCAAGCGTAGCGTCCTTTGATATCGAACGCGAGCTGCGTTTGAAAATAGATCTTCAGGTCCTGCAACAAGGGTGAGCTTCAATATACGAACAACTAGATGAAGCTATACTGCTTGGAGTAGACACATCTTTCGAGCGAAATCGTTACCATCGTTTCCCTCAAAAACTCAAAGTCTGACTCGAACTCCATCCGTCCAAGCTTCTCAGGAACATCCTCAAGTTTTGTTTGTGAAATCTGTGAGCCTGTTGGAGACAACCGAGCGAATAGCTCTAAAATGACGTTGCTCTCTTGGTTCTAGATGTCTGCGTTGATGGTTCTTGGGGGTTTAATTATTCGCCGAGATATTGACGTGCGATCGCCGGTCTTCATGGCGATAGGATTGGGTATCGAATCGAGCCTGGACCGTCTCCCCGTACCCAACACTTAGTGATAGAAAGACAGTAATAGGAGGCCTAAGATTTTCCGAGATCGTAATACCAAACTACTGGGCCAAGAAGTTGCGACAGCGGCGCCGATCTTCACACGGCAGGACCGGGGTTCAAGTCTCATACGGGGCCGTTCCCCCATAGTGAGGACTGACTATCCAACTATGAGGTAACAATAAGTCTAGTAAGCCAAAAATGGCAGGCATGACCTAAGAAGAAGAGAGATACTGACAGCTTCACAAGGATCGATTTGATTGCCTTCTGGAGTATGCGGAGTCCTTGGCCCTCAGTTGCTCGATGTTCGTGCCTTAGGATGTTATTGCGGACTATAGCATACATTTGCATACGCAATTCTAATGGTCTCAACTTGTACTTGTACGTCAACATGGAGAGACTACTGTTGTCTACCAAAATAGGTCACTATAAGCACTGGTTGTGAAGTGAACAAAGAGGATACTAACGTATATAAGCAAAACGTCCAGAACTATGCAATTTCCCTAACAAAAGTAGCTATTCTATTAGATCTCTGTTACAGAATACATTAAAAACTCGAAAAACCGATCCTTTTCCTATTTCCCATCTCGTAATTCATGACCGTTCTCTCGCCTCTGTTTCTAGATCCGCTACGATGGACTCGAAGGCAACGATCAACAAGGGCAATTTTCTCTCACAGGTAAGTGTGCCCGGACGGAAGTCGCGCATGTGTGTTTTTTCGTCGTCTTAATACAGTCGCACCTAATAAGCTTTAAATTAAATATCCTCCCTCCCTCTTGCAATCCCCTACTTCACACTTTGTCACTCACGCCGGTCAAACATTCGAACCATTTTTCTTTCAGCCGGACGGCAGCGGGCTTCCAAATTTCGTACCAAAACACACAAAAAAAAAAACCCCAAAAATCGCGTCATACACAATACGCGCCTATTCGGTGCATATCCCGGACCATTTCGCCCATTGGCTCATTGCCCTGCTGTGTGCTGTGCTGTGCTGCACGGCAAAAGGTGTGAAGTGACCTTTTCCCCGGGGTTGTATTTGTTGGTTGGTTTGTTTGCTGTGCATACGTTTCCGGATGTTGCTTAGCTGCATGCGCTTGTTTCAGCAGTTTTGGTGTGCGAAAAAACACGGGAAGTACTTGAAGGGGGCCGTTAATGTTGCGGATAAATTCCATTGTTGCTCGAGTAGGGACCGATGAAGGTGTGCTTAAAAGAGATGAATTTGCAATTTGTTTGTGAAGAGTGTTGCCGAAGGTGTCAAGAGCGTTTCTTTGTTGTCTGTTTACACCTTGTGCTTGACAACGATTTGCGAGGAAAATAAAAGCACTGTGCGAGGCATTACAATTAACGATAATTAGCTTAGCTCTATGGGGGCGATTTTCTTTGGCAACAAAAATCGGTAACACAATCCAGCTGGAGAAAGAATATCATAAATCCAATCTTGTTTAACAACAATTGCTGCTCGAACAAACGAAGCATTGCGTTTTGTGTTTTCTAGTACGGCTCGTTAAACCATTTGTTCGATGTTGTTGGATTCTAACGAGCGCCTGCCGATATGCAACACGCACTGTTTATTTTCCTTCCGACACGAAAAAATGCTTAAACTCTGATCAAATTGCATTGCGTTAATGTGCAAACAGTTGAAATGACAACTCTTTGACAATTCTTTTAAGAGTATGAATCACAAAAAGAGTTGTTAAACGATTCGAATCGCCGCGGCGACTAACAACTCTCAAAGAGTTGTTATACGCTTTGAATCGCAAAAGAGTTGTTAAACGCTTCGAAACTCGAATGAGTTGTTAATCGATTCGAATCGCAAAAGAGTTGTTAAAACTCTTCGTGAAGAGTTTATTCAAGTCGTTCTTTAGGAAGATTTAAATCAATCATTCACTCTTACTCAGCTCTCTCAAAACTACTGTGTACATATCTTGGCTGTCAAATCATTTCAAAACAAAACAACAAGTGCTGCTGAGTTTAATTATTCTATTACATTAAACTGTACGAAAGCGATCCTAGAAGGTTCGGGTTTTTTTATGTAGCAAAAACATCAAATAGATGACAGAGCACCTAGTCAAACTTCTATAAATATGAAATCTATTAAAAAAAATCCGAGAAGGCACGTATCGCGCACTTTGGGGCTTCATCAACGCTACACGAGAGTGTCGCAGTTTACCTAGCTGTATTAACTTCAGTGGGCACAGCGGTGACAGGCCAGCCGAAGTGTGTGACATCTTCGCTATGCGATTTGCCGCCACTTTTCATCATGATGTTGCGATATAGGGCTCTGTCCCCCAGCCTCCCAACTATAGACGCTTCGTCGGTAATGAAGGCGATTGATCGGCTCATACCCTCATTTACACTGGGGCCTGACGGACTACCTGCCATATATACTGCGGCGCTGCGCCTCAGCTGTCATCTCCATCCTGGTAGCTATCTTCAGGGAATCGCTGCGTTAGTTCCCATCCATCGAGGCATCACGTCGCTTAGTGCCTGTGCGAAGGTCTTCGAGCTTGTACTGTACGATGCACTACCTTTGCCACAGGTCCATTGACGCTGGCCTTCAGATAGATGCCATCTACACTGACTTAAAGGCAGCTTTCGACTGTGCACTCATCGCTACTTTCCAAGCTCGAAGTCTTCAGATTCCCCGCACAAATGATGGCGTGGTTTCGTTCGTACCTCAGCGACCGGACATCTCACGCCGTATCCACGCTACTTCCGGAGTACCACAGGGAAGCAATCTTGGTCCACTGCTGGAGTCACCTTCTCTAAGCGGACGATGCAAAGACCCGCAGTCCAGCCGGCTAGATGTGCCTTCAAGCAGCTATGACTGCGTTGCGTGCGACATCCATGACCCGATCACAGTCAAGATGCTCTACTGCTCCTTGGCTTGGTACGCTCTGCGGTGGAACACTAGAACTGGAGCGTCCAAATGGACTACAACGGGCGATGCGCGTTACTACGTCCCGAGACTCGCTGAAACAACGGAGCTGTAACGCGCGGAGTTTATATATTGCTGGACTCCTCGACTATCGAATTGACTCACCGACACTGCTCTCGGGACTATATCTAAAGCCGTTTTGGCTCCTCTGATCCGTTTCTTGTTATGGGTCGCAAGTTTAACGAGGTGTGCAACCACTACGAACCCGAGATGTCTCGGACTTCCTTTGTGAATAAGTACTCGTCTGGTGCCACCAATTTCATGCTAAATTATGTCTTCTGCGTTCTGTTTTGTTGTTAGTAATGTATCATGATGTAATGTATGTACTCAGCATAAAGAGTTTTTATGACTCTCAATCTATGCGCCGACTAGTGACTCCTTTTGGCTTCAAACTCACTCTCATTCGATGCGCACTATTGACCAACACTTCCTCACTCTTATTGAGTGAGTTTGAAGCCAAAAGGAGTTGGTCACTAGTTAGAAGCGAGTGAGAGCCAAAATGAGTGAGTTTGAAACCAAAAGGAGTGAGTTTGAAACCAAAAGGAGTGAGTTTGAAGCCAAAAGGAGTCACAAGTCGGCGCAGAGAGTGAGAGTGAGTTGAAACGTAGAAAGTAGTTAAAGAATTAGTTTAGAGTGAATTTTTTTTTACATGAATCTTTAAAGAGTGAGTCAAAGATTCAAATCTTTGAAATTGATGTTTTTGGTCGAGGTTTTCCCAGGCGTTTTCAAGGGCGCTCTAAAATAGGTTTCTTTATTTTGTACATTAGTTTTAGCAATCCTCGCATCGAGAATCGCCCACAAATTCTCGATTGGAATGAGGTGTGGGCTTTGGAGAGGCCATTGCAGTGTTTTAATCCTACATTAAAAAGGAAGAAGGCCTTTGTTTTGTTTACAGTGTGTTTTGGATCATTATCCTGCAGGAAGATGAACTTCTCATCAAGACCCGTCTTGATCGGAGACACTTCCAGATTTTCTTGCAGAAGTCATCAGAAGTCATTATCCAGTCGATTTTGACTAAACTTCCTACTCCTGCCCACGAAAAACAGCCCCACACCATCACGTTGCCTCATCGCAGCTCCTCACCCGCTCTGCACCACACATGAACCCGACATTTGGGATTGAACAGTTCAAATTTGGATTTATCTGTCCAAAGCACTGTTTTCCAAAACTCTATCGGCTTATCCACATATATTCCTTTGCGAAGTTTAGCCTTTTGGCTTTATTTACTTTGCCTATTAAAGGGACGTTTCCTTGCAAGTTTGTTGTTGAATCCGAGGGCTTTGACCCGGCGACGAATAGTACTGGCAGAAATCGGGAGCCGAAGTGTTTGCTGGATCTCGCGGACTTTCATCTTTGAATCCTTATACACCACTCGCACAATTCTGAGTGTCCGTTTTAGAATCCGTCCTGGGTTTTCCTGCCTCTACCAGGTCAATCCACCACTGATCACGCCACACGCGATAATTTTTATAGCATCAAAACGATAGGTTTATGGTCAACATTGCACTAGTGGGCACTTTATTTTGAAACAAAGTTTTCTGAACAAGTAACTGGAAATACTTGTAGTGAGTGTAAAAACACAATATTTATAACGTTTATTTATAACGAATCTGTTAGAGCATATAAGCAGCATGATATAAAAAAATTGCAGCATTCTAGCTTCATTCCTCACTAGAAACATGTCTAAAATGTGAAAAATGAAGAGGTGGGCGTTTTATTTTGAAAACCACTGCAGCTTTGCTCATAATATAATTCAAATTTGGTACTAAAAATTTTACTGCACGAGATGTTTAACGCAAAATTTGTTTTTTTTTTAGTTCAAAATAGGATCAGAATATCGTAACTAATAAATGATTGATTGTTATTACTTTAGTTATAATAAAAGCAGATAGTGATTTACTTAAACAACCATTGAAAGTATTCGTAACTAATGCTTCCCATTGATCCTTTATAAATTGCGCAAAAAACAAAGAAAATCCGTTCAAAAGTTAGCTTTTGCTGTGCGTGTTGCATACTTGCAGGCGTTTTTAAAAAGCTTTCTTTAATTTTTAAACGTTTTCTTACGCAAAAATTTTAGTGAAACAAAAGCAATCGGCTAAAAAGCAAACAAACTGCCTCACCTGTATACGCGTTCGTAACGTTCGATTGTTCCCAAAAAACGCAACATCAACATCTCATTACGCACTAATTCGAGCAGTTTAGATGGCAAATTGACTCGCGCTATTCTCGCCCATTCTTCTTACTCCCATCCCCCTTTTCACACACTCAAAAGAGCACGAGTTCTCGCACGAGGCTCGAACGCGCGCGCGCAAACATTGTAACGCTAACGCTAACGAAATTGTTATGCCTGCAATTGCTGCAATTAGACCGCAAGTGATGAAGTCTCGCATCCCGCTGCCCGCTTTGCTTGCATTGCGTACCAAACACACACCGGCCCCCGGCTGGATGTAATTTAACAAATCAATTTCTCACCTCTCGTTTCTTTCTCGGTTTGTTTTTATTTGCTCCCCATCCCCGGACCACCCCGTTTGATTGGTTTGTTGCGATCGGCACATCAACAGCAGGAAGATTTTCATCCCTTTATCGAAGCGCTACTGCCGTACGTCAAGTCGTTCAGCTACACCTGGTTCAACCTGCAGGCGGCGAAGCGACGCTACCTCAAGAAGCACGAGAAAAAGATGACCCACAACGAGGAGAACAAGTGCAAACGTGACTTTCAGGTGAGTGGGCTGTGCGTCGATAGCAAGGTATCAGGGTAACGCGTGGGTACGGCTGCAGGGGCTGTCAGGACACTGACGGCGCCCGGTGAGCCTTCCATATGGCCAACTATTTGCCAGCGCTCTCTCCGGTACACGGACTGCCCCTTTGAAAGTGTTTCATGTTACCGACGCCTCCGGAGGCAAGTTTCGGAGGCCAACTTGTGAGATGATAGATAGGCTAGGGGGGGTTTCCCCGGGGTTCCTGTCTAATAGATAGTATTAACGATGGTGATGATGTGGATGATAGACACTTTATTTGTCAAAAGTCGAGTGGCCTAACTTCGTTACCTCGTTCGGCGTCTGTTACTGTTTCGCCCTGCCGGCAAACTAAAACTCCTACCCCGAGGCTCTCTGTCGTTGTGTAACTCGCCCGGGGTTTTTGTTTTGTTCCACACACACACACACACACGCACATTTTCGGAACGTATCAATGATAGCGCCAATTATTCAATTTATCTCTCGCCTTACGATGCGTCCCGATGCTGGAAAAAGGGAAGTTGCTGGACACCGAGGCTCCGGGAGTAACCGGAGCGGTTCGGGCTCGTGTTACCAAAACCTTCCGACATCGCTTCGGGACTCGATTTGTGTGTGTGTGTGTTTTTCCTCACAACCCGACAAGTTAAAGACGAAAATCCCAGCGGGGTTTGCTTTTTTTCTCCCCCGCTTTTCACACTCGTTGCGACTTCAGCGTTTTGCTTTAATTGCATTACCGCCATCGACAGCTTTTGCTGCGAACAAACAAGGCGGGTTCCCTGTCTGCTGCTCGCCGATGTCCCTTTGATGTTGTGGGCGGACGCCGTGATGCGTTGCGCCCCTAATTGCTTTATTAGCGACGCCACTGCAACAACGACAGTAAATAACATTGTGTGGGTGAGCGCGTTTAAAAAGCATTTATTTTCCAATTACGCAAGCGGGATGAAAGGCAATTTGCATGCTTTTAGGCGTTCGGGCGTGTCCCCGTACTGTGCCTGCGAAAGGAAAGCGGAAGAAGTTGACAGATCCCCCTTGCCCGGGTGGCCGAGTTGACTGTCGGCAGAAGAAGTTGCTGTGGTGATGGTACCCGATCGATACAGCGGTACGGCATGGATGTGTGTGTGTGTGTGTGTGTGGATGCCTCGGGCAGTACAATTATTATGCGCCACCCCGTAATGTTTCGCTAAACGGTACCAGGCAGCGTTCCGTTGGGAGTTTGGGCCGTCGGCAGAACCGTGCAAGGAAGCCACAATAACCGCTAATCATCGCATAATGCTGTGCCGGGCTAGATGTAGACGCGTAATCCTTCAATCAATAGCCGGCTGCTACCGTACACTCTTCCTTCTCCCCTGGAGGCTGGATTACTGGTCGGTCTAATCGGCTTGCCTGGAGAGTCTGGACGATGGGTTCTTGTGTGTAACACGAAGCCGATGCAATTGCGTTGCAGTTGGGAATGCAACTGTGCCGGAATCGGTGGTGACATGTGAGCAGGAAGTATCTATGCACCCACATATGCACCATGACCAATGATATCCGCCCAGTTTATCGTTATGATTGGATTGCGCTGCTAATGAAGGCTGTGGAGGAACAGTCAAACATAGTTAGGATTGTAGATTATTATGCGTTCATAAACTTCGTCGCATAAAGCACTACAAGATAGCCAAAAGCAAAGCTTTCTTCTTCGATTAGGATCTCCTGACATCGTTTCTGAGAAGAGTCCTCAAATGTGTTAGGACGCTACGAATTCTACGCTTTTTCGCCCATTAGTTCGGTTTTAGTTTACTTACCATCCAGCTACGGGTACAAGGAATTCAAGGAAAGCAAGTGTTGGTAGGCCAAGAAAAAGTTTGGTTTAAGGTGATCTTGTACCTTAGTGCTCAACATTGTTTATTGTATAAAATATCAACGGGCCCCGAGGCCTCATTGAACTGTTCAGCAAATAACTGCGGCCATGGGAGTATACGGAGCCTGTCTCTAAGACTGCCGGAAGCTAGGCCAAAATCAAATGCATCCGAGACGGAGTTAAAGGCCGCTGACATGCGAAGCATAGGGTCTGACCGACCAGCACTGCAACGGGGCTGAATAACTCGAAGTGTGTCCCTGGTCCTGAGTGTTCGAGATGGTACATTCAGATCGATACTTGACAAAAGAGACGGCCAGTCAATACTTCCGTTCAACAGACCTGCGATGAAAATGCACTCAGCATTACGCCTGCGAACAGAAAGTGGTTCGAGACCCAGGAGACGACACCGAGCGGGATACGACGGAAGATTCCGGCAGTCTTGCCAAGGAAGCAAGCGTAAGGCATAGCGAGTTAGCTTACGCTGAATCGACTCAATTCGTGCAGAACAGTATTACAAGAGTATTCCAGGACCGAGCGAACGATACTCCAATAGACGGTCTTGATGCACACTGGATCACGGAATTCTTTGGTAGTTCTGAAGATGAGGCCAAGTAATTGGTTACCTCTGGAGATGACGTCATCGGTATGCAGTTTAAAGGTCAGATTCGCGTCTAAAAGTACGCCAAGGTCCCTGGCAAAGGTTTGCCGTTTGACTGCAATGCCTTCGATGTGATAGGTAGCCAAGATCGGATTCTGGCTGCGACCGAACGACACAGTGAAGCATTTGTTATTGCAGATTGCTAAGCCGTTGCGATTGCACCAGGAGTAGAACAAGGCGAGACAGTCTTGAAGCAACTTGGTGTCGAACGAGTTACGGATGTGTGCAAAAAAGCATACAAGAGCATGGCGCCGGAGGGTAAAGCCAGGACGACATCGTTGATGAAGATAACAAATAGGAGCGGGCCGCTGTTGCTTCCTTGTGGCACGCCAGAGGTACTGAATATTTCGTGTGAAATGTGCGTGTCAATCTTAATTGTATATGAATGATTCATCCGGTGCGATTTCAACCACTGCAAGATTGTCTTCTTGTAGCATGTAGTTTATTGAAAGTCAGGACATTCGAGCGTTATCAATTGATTTGGAACAGGTATGCATAAAACTGTCTAGAATCTAGTTTTTTAAAGGCCTGAGTAAGTTCCGGTAATAGTATCATGGGGTATAGAAACATCTTGACTCTTCTGGACAACGACTGAGTTGCAGTGGCGGACCAAGACCATTGGAGGGCCTAGACGAAATGATAGTTGGAAAGGAATAATATGAGGAATAATAGCAGCCCATCGATAGATTCATCACCGCCTAATACTAGGCATCTCATATGAGGCCTCCTCATTCAAGACTCTTTATACTTGACCCCCCAACAAGAAGCCTTTAATATATTACGAGGGGATTCTAGGCGATCATCACAGAAGCTCCGAGAAATTGTCGGCGTAAAACTTTGTTCCAAGAGTCTGAGCATTCGTCTAAATGAGGAAGCACTCGCCGTACATGTGAGCGGTGAGCGATTCGTCGTTCATGTAAGAGACTCTCAACTGTTCCAAGTACCGATATTGGAAATTCTCTATAGAAGGATCTTATTCAATCAATCAAGGCCCAGTAACTCTCTTTCTCTCAGGATTTACAATTTCGAGAGGTCTTTCTTACATGTAGCTTAATAGTCCCGATGGGATTCGTTATCTGGGCGTCTGAAGACCAGCGCCGTTACGACATAGCAGGCCCAGCAAGGTTAAAGTCACGATTATCTGTCAAAGTCCTGGCGAGAAACATATTGCAGAATAATTTCGTAGAATGCGTTTTGGATTGGAGCAAAAATTAGTCCATTTATTTGTCTTTAGTAGCTTTATTTTTGACGCCAATTGAAGTCCGTCATACGCCATCAAGGATGCCTTGCATACTTTCAGAAGCACACATTACACCATACATGGAAAAAAAGGATGTAGTAGTAACAGGTCATTTTAATAATCTACGACATTCAATTAGCTGATTATTGGGTACAAAATAGCGTCATACTCGAGGGAGGAATACTGTCTAAAGGTTTCTCCCATATGCAGGACTGTATATCTGACAGTTTGTGCAAAACAAAACCGTCTAATGTTTCTCTCATTTCTCTCTCTTTCTCTCTCTCCTTTCTTTGCCATTTCCTACAGAACGAAAATCCGGAAACGAAACAGAAATGGGCCGCCCGGCTGTTGGGCAAGCTGCGCAAGGACATCACCCACGACAGCCGGGAAAACTTTGTGCACTGCATTTCGAAGAAGAAAACCTCCATGTGCATCCTGTCAAACCCGGACCAGAAGGGCAAGATGCGGCGGATAGATTGTCTGCGCCAGGCGGATAAGGTGACGGGCGGGAATAAGGGAAAAGGGAAGGATAAGAACGAAGGCCACTCATACGCACATCTTTCCGCAGGTTTGGCGGCTCGATCTGGTGATGGTGATCCTGTTTAAGGCGATACCGCTCGAAAGCACCGACGGCGAACGGTTGGAGAAGGCGTGCTTCTGCACCAGCCCGAGCCTCTGCATCAATCCGTACCACATTCAAGTATTAATCAAGGAGCTCGACCTCTACCTGGCCAACTTTATCAAGTGTAAGTGTGGTGTCGCACAAACGAACCGGACGAACGCAGGACCTAAGACATTGTGGACCGGTGGACCAGTGTCCGGCCCAGAACACAGACACCACGTACGGCGCTCCCAACATATGGGGAGAGGTTGCGGGAGACAGTCATTTCCTTTCCAGACAAGTCCGGGAGATCCCGGGACCGCCTAATGGCCGCCCGCCGTCTGATGTTTGCCGCCCGTTCTCCTCGAAGGGCGTATCTCCCGGACGGCGTTTTCTTTCCGTTCTCTTCTGTCTGGTGTTTTGTGGCTGTTGTGCCTACTCATTTCACTGCACACACACACACACACACACGGATAAAGGGGGACCTTAAAAGCTAACAAAAACAACAAACTAATGTTAGCCCACCGCTACGCACTCCGGTAGCCGCCGTTCCAATTCTTTTAAGATATCGACACTATGTTTAGATGATTGGACAGAAAAACCTTTTCCTCCATTTGGGCAGTGTGTGTGCGCGCGCGCGCGCAAAAAGGGAGCGCCCTTGTTTCCACCCTCGTCTCCCGCAAACTCCTGCCCTAACCTCTCCAATCTTCCTCGTAAGGCATCGGGATTCGCGTAAAATAGCCGACAGCGCGCGCTTTATATGAAACGGCGTTGCCGACCGGACCTGCAACAGGCGATTATTATTACAAAGGCCTGATCGCCGCCAATCCGATCGATAGCCATCGGAAGAG
>KZ062758.1:70066-89861 GCA_002091835.1 Anopheles maculatus
GTCTACCCTTTGTGGTGGTGGTGATCCATTTCCTTTTTTGGGGGGTTGGCACGATACGGCGAGAAGATTCACAAAAAAACATTGAGAAGTACCTCAGCAACTTCATTTTGATTTGAAGTTTTCTCTCTCTTGCTTCTCTCTAGAGACTCTTAAAATGCTGGATGTTTTAGGGATGAAAGAGAGAGAGAGAGAGCGAATTGCTTTGTGTAAACGGAAACGGTCCAGATCCCGGAGCTTTGAACGATGCCTCCGACACTGTACAGTACGCATCCCTCTAATCAAAGTGTCCGGTGATGTCAAACGAATGCAGCTTTTCTTGGTGCTGTGCGTCCGAGAGAAGTTCGATGTGTAGTGCTGGCCTTCCCAGCATCAGTAACTTTGAAGCTAGTTGGCATAGACCTGATGCCAGTAACAGAGCCAGTCTCTTTGAGACCTCATGCGGAATGAAATTCTTTAAAAAGGCACAGTTTAGTCCAGTGGTGGATCAACTCTTTTGATGGTGTTAGAGACCTTACCAGATTCTGTTCGTCGAGGATCCTTATACGTGGTAGCCTTGTAGCGACTTCTGTTCTCTTCTGCCTGGTTTTGTCTATAACAGTTGAAGCTCCTGAGACTATTGGGTGAAGTATCGGTGCTCACCAGATAGTTTGCTAGCTTCAGTTTGCGAGAGGCCCAGTTCTTGGATGCGGCGGCAATTATCGACTATCGTGCGTACTTCAACTAACGTCTATGTATAGAGGCAATATTCTTGGCAGTTTCCTCGAATTTGTTCGCCATACTGTGAAAGCATCCTCTCAGCAGGACTATTCTTGTGAGCCGATGCTCCAATTTCTAAACATTTACAAGAATTGTTCGATAATATATCTTCCTATAGTAGGTTGGAAAGACACACTGAAGAAGAATAATCTAATTTGCTTCTAACACCTTCACCAATATGGACGCTACCTACTAGGGGTTCTCAAAAATCTATATATAGTTGAAAACATGAGAAAAGATAAAGTTTAAAAGCAATTATAAGGCTTTTCTTGTTCTCTCTAGTTACCTTCTTGCACCATCTCAAGATCATTTTTGTTAATTTTTGTAAACAATTATCTAACTCTGCATGATATCGAATCAGATTTTGCAGTGATCAGAACAGCGCAGGAACGATTGGTTCTGCCCCTGTATTTAGACTAATCACATTGCTTTTAGTTTTCAATTAATTTGAATGCTATTTTTGCCTTCAAACATGTAAATATCAAATTGTTTTACTCTAATCCGTGTCATCATGATTGAATGTGTTCATGTTTTTATTATATTTAATGTAGTGTGACATTTACTTTTACCAGCATAAGTCATGAAGTTGATTTATAGGCTGTTCCTTTATTTTTTTCACACAAATATTATACTTTGACTCCAAACAGTTACTTAAACATACCAATCATGAACCGGAGACAAATGAAAACGAGGACTATTGAAGGTTAAAGCCTAAATGTATGCATCTCACAGAACTTTGTAGTCCTTAGTTTGAAAAAAAAGGATCTTTTTTGTATGCTTTTTTTTGTATGTATTTTAATTACAATTATTACAATCTGAAAACAGTACGATTAAGGTGCGAAAGCATTTCGCAACAGTTGCAGCCAAAATGTATGCAATAGGTAGAACTTTATTTATTACTTAACATGTTAAACTTAGTTTGTTTTTTTTCTGCAATTTTAAGAATGGAAACAGCTTTATAAATTGTTCTGTAACTAACATGTAAAGATGCTGCCGATTACTAACGAACCTAGCTTAATTAAGATAGTTTAGAATGATGTTTACAGCAATTTATAGCATGAAAGGTATGCAATACACAGAACTTTACATTCCATGTTAAAAGTTACAGTACTTTTTTAACCGATATTAAACAAAAAAAAGCTTTCAAAATTGAGGAACAAATACTTTGTTTTATTTTTATATTAGCTTTTTTTTAATTTATTTTTTGATATATGACGACTAGACGCCGTATCGTCATTTTGTATTTAAAAAAATATTTAAATTTTAATGTATTATTCAAAAAAGTATCTAAAAGTACTATAAAAGAAAACTTTTATAATGTGAGGATCTTGTAAAATTACTAAAGTCAAATATCAAACCTATTTAAACGGCAAATGACACTTAAATGCAATGTTAAAATAACACTTACGGCCTGAATGTATGCAATGCTTGGAACATTTTGTTTTATTTTAAAAAGTTTAAACAATCTGTAAATGTTCGTTAACAGTTAACATAATAGTTTTAACACTAAATTGTATGCTTTTTATAAAAAAAAACCTTCGATATTCTTGCGCTTAAAAACAATCCTGGATGCCTGAAGGTATGCAATCGAATGTACAAAGAAAACGCTTATTATACTTCCTGAAACTGTCACACCACAATTCAGTACACCACAATCTACAGCATAAAAACAAAACACGCATACACAGCCAGCGAATCGAAGGGTCCACATTAATCGTAATTATCAGCTCCCAGCAAAACACGAGAGAAAAAGTCTCAAACATCCCATTCCCAACGAGTGGCAGTGAAACAATGTGCCACTGATCTAATTGATTACGATGCGAGCTGATGGGGCAACGTTCCCGGCATGCATGTCAAACAACGCCGAATTGTTTTAGGCCATTAAAACAGTCCTTTGCCCGATCGACCAGACGCTTTCCGCACCGTCATGCTGCTGCATGTTGTGTTTGGTTGTGTCGGAATGCTTGTCGGATGTTTCGCGTCGCTGCAACATTGCAACAGTGTACACCCCATTAGCCACCAGGGTACGCGAATTTTACCGACTCATCGTTGGCGGTGGCGGACGAGCTGGAAACGGCCACTTCAAACACCGTCCGGCACAAACAATGACGCCGTGTGTTTGTTGTTGCGGCACTAAGTGCTTCTTCACATACAGGACCACGCCCCTGTTGGGGGTCCGAAGGAGTCCGGTTCCACACAAACACACACACCGAGGGCCAAGAGGACCACACTTCACTGACACCTTAACACAGGCTTATTTATCTAACGCACTAAGGCATTCTTTCTTTCTTTCTTTTTCCCCCAATTTTCTTTCTACTTTCATGACCTGATCCTCCGTGGCATCCTCCGTAGGCTTCAGGTAAGCAAGTCCGGCAGGTCGGCCTAATCCGGCCCCGCTCATTCGGCACTCGGTTGTGTGCCGAAGCTGAGCGGATTAGAGCGGTAGCGCTTCCCGCGGGACCCGGTGAACAAAAGGGAGCCGAACAAAACAAAATATTGCGAGAAAAGATTGGGAAAGCGTGCATGATACTGGTTTTAGCTTAATTACATTCAGTGAGGAAGTGAATGACTTCCGTTGCCAGCGTTAACGCCAGCAAACTGGGTAGCCCGTTACGGAAGGGATATCATCTTGAAACTCCCGAGGGAATATTGCCGAAATGATGATATTCTAACTAAACTGTTATACTGTGTCCTCTATTCTAATCACTCTCTCTCTCTGTGTGTCTTTTCTTTCGTAGCGATGAGGAAAATCAGAGTGAAAAATCGCACAACAGCTCGCGCAAATTTTCCAAAACCACCTCCAACAACAAGGTGTTCAGCTACGACTTTATCGCACCGACCGGTGTATTCACCTCGTCCGAGCTGTGGAGCATTACGCAGGGTAGGTTTTGGGCGTCAGCTACTTTGTCCCTCAGTAACTACCAACATCATTCGAACCGTTGTTGATATTCTGTGTGTGTGTGTGCCACTGTGAACGAAGAGCATAGCGAAACTTGCACTCGTGTGGGGATTTGGGGATGTTTCTTTGCAGCGTTTGTTTTAGCTTTACAGCGTTCCAGAAATCCAGGACTTTGGAGTTAAACATTGGAAGACACCTTCGAGGACCACGCCACCATAGTCTGCCGCAACCAGTCACTTTCAAAATACTAATACACGTGTTTCGTTTCACTCTCTTCCTTCCATTTTGCTGCTGGTGGAGTTTTTGGAGCAAGTCAGCTTTTCTGGAGAAGTCGTCCAGGCGCGTTATACGGACGAGAAGCTTCCAGCAATGTCCCGCCGGGCATAACGTATTGATTGGAGCTATCAGTTCTTTCGAATCAAACACAACCACAACACGACTCACAACTTAAAATAAAGCATGATAGAAATTGAAGTCACTGTTCCAAACAACTTTGTGTCGTGCGGGTTTGAAGCATTGGTGAACTGTGGTGAAAGAAAGGAACCTTTCGGATGCGGTGCTTTTACTTTGGCCTTACACTCACTCACAAACACATACACAAACACACACACATACACAGGCACACAAAGGATAAAATAAAGCAAGAAATGAAAGGAAAACACTAAACTTTGCCGACTTTTTGGTTGTTTTTGGAGAAGGAATAAGGTTAATAATATTTTGTTATTATTTGTTTGTTTTTTTTTACGATTTATCCAATGTTTTAGCCAAGTGTTGGCCAAATAACAAAACTGGTCGTGAAGCATATACATCGATAGTATTATTAGGGGAAGGTCCAGCACGGGGATGCCTTGATGTTCGTGTTTTCTTTTTGCAAAAGCGGCCTGAAAAGATATCCTTCTGCTGGGAAAGCGAAGGTTCTAGGTTTAACACAATGACACACATTCGCTGGACACCGGAACTAATATCTGGAGGCTGTAAGCCGCCCTCTAACCGCATCATTCTTCCCCTTGGAAGGCTGAGGGTCGTCTGCAGCGCAGTCTAAGACTTTTTGGCTCAATGTCTGAGTACACGGCACAAAAATGGGAAGCCTTATCGGTGTGGAAAATTCTTCCCCCCTTCCTACTCCCTCCCTACCTCCCTTACCACACCCCCGAAAGGAGAAAGGACGAGAGAAATTAATCAACCGACCACCGGGGTATATTACCAACAACTGACTCCTAATCCTTCTTTTGATATCGAAATTAATTTCTGCACTGACTGTGGTGTACTACCACACCTTAGTTACGCCGAGCGGTATATAGGGGAAGGAAGGAGGAGAACACCGAAAACCAAGAAATCGGCTTACGGGTGTGTGTGTGTGTGTGTGCTTCCTTGGGTGAATAGGTGGCTTTTCATTCTAATTGTTTGATATACTTTATAATCCCGTGGAAGCAGCGAAACTAGGGAGGATGGACCATTTCCCTCAGTAGAAATACCAGGGGGAATAGGTTACGAATGGGATGATCCTATTACATCGGTTTTCCGCCTGTTTCATCGTTTCACATCAATGGCTAACAGTCACATTCAATAAGCGCGATCTAATGTTACGCGTCGTATTTTTTTTTCCTCAGTAGAAATACCAGGGGGAATAGGTTACGAATGGGATGATCCTATTACATCGGTTTTCCGCCTGTTTCATCGTTTCACATCAATGGCTAACAGTCACATTCAATAAGCGCGATCTAATGTTACGCGTCGTATTTTTTTTTAAATATACACATATATAATATTTACGAAGTTATGTCGCGCACGCCTCTCGCTCGCTCCCTCTTATATTTTGGCTCTCGGTAAAATGGGGTTTGTGAAGAAGGGGTGAAAAACGGGACAAGGGGTAAGTGTGGTGGAAAGGCTGAGGTTTTTGGGTTATCTAGTATATCTGCATTCGAGAGATTAGCGAAATTGATTCGCTTGTTGCAATCCCTTGTGTAAGGATGTGTAAGGTAGATAATCCTGGTCACGGCACCAGCATCTTTACTGGCTTTACTGGCACCAGATAGGATTTTTTAGGGATTCCTTATGAAGGATTGGGATTGGGATAAAAGCGTTACTCATACTTGAGATCAAGGACATACTTTCTCTCGCTCTCTCTCTCTCGCTCTCTGTTTCTCTCGCTCTCTCTCTTTCTTTCGCTCTCTACGGCTCTCTGTTTCTCTCTCTCTTTCTTTCTTTCGCTCTCTCTAGCTCTCTGTTGCTCTCTCTCGCTTTCTGTTGCTCTCTCTTGCTCTCTCTATCTCTTGCTCTCTCGCTTTCGTTCTGTCTTTCGCTCTCTGTCTTTCGCTAACTCTCTCTGACTCTCTCTCTCGCTCTCTCTCTCTCTTCTGCTCTCTCGCTCTCTCGCTCTCGCTCTCTTCTGCTCTCCCGTTCTCTCTCTCATTTCTGCTCTCCTACTCTCTCTCTTTTATCGCCCGCTCTCTCGCTTTCCTTTGAGCACTCCCTCTCCCACTCTCTCTCTTGCCCTCTTTTTTTCTTTCTCTCGCTCGCTCTCGCTTCCTCTCTCTCGCTCTCGCTCGCTCTCTGTTGCTCTCTCTCTTCCTTTCGCTCTCATTTTCGTTCGTTCTCTCATTCTCTCTCATTCTCTCTTATTCTTTCTTATTCGCTTTCATTCTCTCTTCTTCTTTCTCATTCTCTCTCATTCGTTCTCATTCTCTCTTCTTCTTTCTCATTCTCTCGAACCCGGCCCAAGATAGAGCGCCGGGTTGGCCAGCACGGGATGGGGCGGCAGCACGCTGGACGCTCCGGATGTGGCGTGCGCCGACGGACATCCCGGCTGGGATGGGGGCTGCGGCGGTGAGTTGATTGCGGGAAAGAACTGGCGTGGGCTGCTGTTGTCGTAGATGTCGTCGTCCGAGGTGAGCCCCATGTGGCGGCGCACCTTGCGCTGTGCCTTCCGTCGCCGGAAGTCACCCTTGAGGAAGTCTTCCACGTTCGCGGGATGGACGGCCCAGTAGTGGCCCTTGCCGTGGGCGCTACGGCCCGCCTTGATGAAGCAATCGTTGAGCGACAGGTTGTGGCGGATGGAGTTACGCCAACCGGGACCGCGGCTCCGGAAGTACGAGTAGTTGTCCAGGATGTGCTGGTAGATGTCGGACAGGACGAGCTTTTTCTCTGGCGAGCTGAGGATCGCTATCGCTATCAACCCGATGTAGCTGTACTGCGGTTTCGGCGCCTGGGAGGACAGTTTGGTCGCGTCGGCTAGGAGGGCGCTGCCGGCGGCGGCGGCCGCTGCTGCCGCCGCCGCCGCTGTCGCCGCATCGACCGGGTTCGGCGGGAGCGACGGTTTGAAGAACCGGGACAGGGTGCGTGTGTCCGCGACGAAGTTACCGTAGTTGAAGAACTGGTTCGAGCGAAAGCGCTCCACCATTGCGTAGTTGTACAGCTGCAAGCTGTACTGATCGAACTGCACCAGATCCGCACACACGTTCAACATGTTGGCTGGTTCGCTATTTTTGCTGTTTTGGATGGTGGAGAACCTCGCCCCAAAAACGTCACTGCGTCACACAGTCCGGCCCAGTCCTCCGGTTGGCGTTGGGATCCCGGATCGGACTTGATTGTTGGTTGTTTGTTTGCGCGAATTGATAGCCGTTCTCGCTAGAACGTTGGAACACCACACACACACACACACACACGCGCACGCTCGCACTTGGGCACACCCGACACACGGTAGTACGCAACCAGATTGCGTGGACACTGCACTACACCGACAGCTGCGGAAAATCTCGATCACTCGAATAGTTGCAACACGTCACACTCCGCACCGTACGCAGGATACGCGCGATCTAACACAACCCCGGGACTACCCGGGTCGCTGTAGCCCGGGCTCTGCTCAGTCTCAGTCCAGGCCGCCGTGCAGCCGGAGCAGAAGCCAAGGGTGCAAGAAGTGCGGCGAAGCAAACAAACATTAGAGCAGTGGCGAAGCAGCAACAACAACAGAGCACCAACGGGGGAAGAAAAAGAAAAACAAAACACACACACACACACACACACAAACACGAGAAAAACAACAAACCAATGAACGCTGCCAAACAGCTTCCAGAATTGCACAAACATCGCACGCTCTCGCTCTCTCACCGTTTCACATTGCTCGCTCGCTCGCTCTCACACTCTTGCTCGCCTGCCCTTGCGTGTGACAGAGCGCGATGCCGTTTGTGAGCGAGTGTGTGCGTGTTGTGTGTGCGTGTTTTTGGGAAATATTTGCGCAAACAAAGCGCAACAAACGGTAGGCGCGTACACGGCCAATCGCGACTGGTACGGTTGGGCCACGCCCTTCACACACACACACACACGCACGCACGCACACACATTCGCGCTACTGCAACAGTGAGCTTACGGGGTGGTGTAATGTATGTTTTTGTTTGGCGTGTACATAAACATAACCACCACGGTGAATGGAGCTGCTGCGGCGGCAAGCGAGTGAGAGAGAGAGAGCGGGGCGATCCATTTGACGAAACATGACGGGTAAAACATAGCAAATTATTTTAAAACATTCATCATTTTGTCCTCCCCTTTGCCCCTGCACCGTTACCCCCTGCCCGTCCTGATCGTCCTTCTTGTTGCACGTTCGCCGCTTGGTTTCGCCGCTGGTGCCCCGGAGTCTGCCACTCTTTCGTACGCTTTTAACAGACCGTACCAGCTGCCACTAGATATTCAGTGCTCTTTCTCTGTGTGTGTGTGTGAGTATGAATACAAAGTTTCAACGTTGGTTTTTGCATCCGCACCCAAACACTCTACCTTCCACACGGTGTGTTTACGCTGCGTTACCATCATAACTGTCACACAGCTGTCATTCGCTGCCTGCCTAATGTACACACAGAGGCGAAACGAGCGTGCGTGGGGAGGGAGAAGATGACAAATTTAAACAGCGTTCCCGTTCGCATTCCCCCTCACCCCACTTTACCCGCCACTAATTTGTTAATTATTTGCACGAACTAAAATGCTGTGTCTGTGTACGTGGAAGCTGGTTTTTGCAATCCGCTGGGGGAGATGGTTGGATCGCTTGTATCGGCATTAAGGCAAGTTAAGCTTCGGTGTTCGGTATTAGTAACTATGGTGAAATTATTACATTACTGTTAATACGCTTGCTAAGTGGCTGAAAGTATGCAATCGGGCTTTCGAGAGCTGCCGAGATGAGGTAGTAACGTTATGGTCGCTTTTGA
Organism: Anopheles maculatus; assembly: GCA_002091835.1. Taxonomy (NCBI): domain Eukaryota; kingdom Metazoa; phylum Arthropoda; class Insecta; order Diptera; family Culicidae; genus Anopheles; species Anopheles maculatus. The sequence continues at coordinate 78,914 of KZ062758.1, forward strand.
ACGGTTGTTGCTCAAGATGGAGTGAGCAGTTTAGAGGCTCCACTGGTCTATTTTATCTTGAGGAGATAATAAAAAAAATTAGTTAGCTTTGTAAGCTCTGCAAATAATTAGCCTGAGAGTCTAGGTGATCAGGAATTCCTTTACGTAAAGTCTTATCCGAGGCCCGGTGGTGCGGACTGGTAACAATAAGTCTTAGTAAGCTAAAAATGGCAGGCCTAAGAGGTCGTTAGGCCAAGAAAGAAGATAAATTCCTATCCAGTGGTACAGAAGAACTGGAATCTCTTGCATTTCATCCTTACACTTCTTGAAGATGCAGTAGGACTTCGTAATATACAGAAATTGACGTCTCGGCTTTAAAAGATTTCACTTCATCTTGAGTTTTTAGAGATGCGTGAATTCTAATGACGCAAAGCCTCCATAAACTAACTAACCAACCAACTTTGAAAAACAGTACAAAAATGGGTTGAAGATTACTAGCTCCCCAAACGTCGCGTGGAGAATTTAGCTTATCTATTTCTCTTCGAGATCCTTCTATTCCGAAAACACAACAATTCTGTCTCTCGGGCTCGCATAGATCTACATGAAGTTTAAGTACCCGGAAACTTCCTTCAACCACGACATCTTGTGGCGTGATTTGTGGAGATAGGTGGACCTCAGATGTCTTACTTTCCGATAGCAAAACCTACCGCAGTGAGGATGTAGGCATACGATGAGCACATCAAGAAGATGCATGGGACTCCTAGATAAAGCCATATTTGCAATAATTGTACCCCATCTTGTAACCATTTACGGTAAAGAAGTAGAAAATCAATCAAGTCAAATGAAACAAAAGTACGATTGTTGAAGATGCATTGCTTCAGAGCTCAATCTATGGAAAGTTGGTAGGAAGATTTCAAGGGTTTCGAGAAGTCTCATCGTCCAAAGGACCTTGTCGCTCGAATGAGTCTCGTTGTTCTACAGGACTGTGTTGTTGAACGGTCCTAAGAAGTCTTAAATGAATTGCTAGATTTCCTATGTTCCAAGGTTAAATGATCTCAAAGATAAGGACACATACTCCCAGGATACAACGTACCTAATGATGAGCTATAATTATCAGAAACAAAATGCTTTTCGGGCGTTCTTACTCTAGTCAACGACAGAATTCCTTTGCATTACGCAGAGGAAACGAACAACCGAATAAGACCTGCTAGGCTTGCTACAATGTCAAAATGAGGATATAGTGCAGATATTCTCCGATTTGGATTGTGTTTATTTCATATTACATACAGCACCAATCACCATCTAAATCAAGACATTGGAATGTACACATCCCACTAAAAAGACATCACAAAACAGGTAGTCTGCTAATGAAAAACCTTCACGATATCTCGAACAAACATACGAAAATGGTTGACAGATACATCTAGTTGTCAGAATCAAAAAAGAATATAGAACAGAGCACACATCTTTGAGAAGTTTTAGACACCTTTGTCATGTTCAAAGTTTTAGGAACTCTCTACCGATGTTCGACCTCGAAGAGTGCATACATCAGAGCTTGCAGCGCTTCAAACCAGGCAACAAAACAAGTCCCGTCTGATATGTCAACGGTTTCATCATAACAATGCCAAACACGCGCATTATTTAGGAATCCAGGACGAAACCTGGCCCGGTTTTCCGGCTTCCAAGAAAAGGCTATTGTGAAACAGCTTTTACCGGTGCGCGTTATCTGGCCGAACCATCGGCAGTGTCTAATTTTCCTGTCGCTATCTTTTTTTTTGTCATCCCCCTCTCTCTCTCTCTCTCTCCCGTTGGTCCACCCCAAGATGGTTTGGTAAGCTGATTAAACCGATAGTCCGACGTTCGCGCGTCCGCCCACAATTTGGCGCAACGAATCGATTCGGGCGTCGGCCGCCGCTGTAGATTTGTAGGACGCCCTCCCGGACATCCGGCCCGTTCCTGGGGACCGTCGTCGACTGCCGCGGAAGCTGCTCGTCAATTTTACGCGCGTGAGCATCTCGATTGCGTGTACCCGAGCGGACACCAGTCTGTCCCTGGACGACTTCGAGACCTTCCGCCGCCTGCCGATGCTATGACGCAACAAATTGCATTGAAGGTTCCTGTTTCCTTGGTACGGTTGGCGATTGTAATGGCAAAAGTTACACATTGTTAGGAGTGGGAATGTTTTCCTTCGCCAGTGCAGGCGAAAACTCGTGCCAGCGACAACAACAGTAGCCGACCGCCCCAACCAACGCAGCGCCATTTCCATTGTTCTACCCATTAATTGGCACCCTCTATCACACTGTTACGATCACATTCACTTCCTATTAAAAGGAGTCTTGCCCGTGCAGCAAAGCGGAAGATAAGTGCTGTGAGAAAGACAGCAGGGAGAGAGAGAGAGAGAGCGCGAGAAAGATGGAATTCCGGAGAGATGGAAGATCCTCCAAGGTAGTGGTGGAGCAAGCCGAGTCACCGAGTAATGACGATGACGCTGTTGTTTTCTGCTTGCTGTGAAGAGCGTGTGCAGCAGAAACAGTGGAGAGAGAAAAACGGGAGACGCACAACAACAAGCAGAGTATTGCTGGAAGCGTTTTTGGAATTGTTTTTGCTACATCTCAAAACTGCTGGACAGCTGTACGGAAGCTGGTTTTGTGGATTGCTTTATTGTTTTGCCTTTATTGCTGCGGTAATGGTGATGATTCGCACGTGCCTAATCATACTAGAATTAGGGCTAGAAGTGTCTGTACATTGTAGACGGCACCGCTTGCTAGAATCCTCCAAGGTAGACATCTTTGTTTTAGGGTCTCGACGCTCCTCACCAAGATCTAGACGCTAGCTTGACGTTGTTTCGAAGGTATGCTTCGAAGTCGGCACTGTTCCAAGTGTGCAAATATCGGCAAACGAAGCTCCATGACACAGGCAGTCACAGGCAGTGCTCTACATAGGTGTACATTCCACGGGTTGAAGACGCGCTAGATGTTTACCCAGTGCCCCCTGGCCAGAAAGACCTCCATCAGTCACCCACTTCAGCCGTGTTCCAGCGTGCGTGTATGTACCACCGGTTTACAAGTGCTAAAGCCACAGTACAAGTTATCAAAACCGCAAGATTGTTTGCCTTTGTGTCCAACGCGTTTCGCTGCATTCGATCTGTTTGCGTTCGGCCATCGATCGACCCCGGGGCTTGTGTACGCGCCGTGTCAGGAGAGAGAGAGACTTCGTGCAATCGATCGGACGGACGTTCGAGTCGTTCGCTGCTGGTTGGTGGAGTTGAAGTGTTGATTTTTTGAAAAGGGAAGGAACAATATATACACACACGTACACGTACAACGGTAGGTGGACTACGGGAGTCTCGATTTCAAGTGGGCCGAAGGAGAGTTCGAGGATTTGTTTACTTTCAATCGACCACCCGGCGAAACGAAGACGTTCCGAGTGTGATTATCCGGCCGTTCGAGTGCCCCGGTTCTTCACGATGCCAGGCATGGGAGTCCGGAGAGAGAGAGTGCGGGAGTGCGGAATAGGACAATAGACCGGTTCCCGAGCGTACCATACCAGGGACGGTTTCTTAATGCTGCGCTTTTGAATTGTACTGGAGTGTTTGGAAAATATTTACCCAAAAAACGCAAACGCATCGGAAATATCGGAGATGCGGTCCCTGATCGATGTTGGGTCCAGGTCTTCTCCAGGTTGCCATACTATTGATCTTGACACATAATGAGATGCCTGTGCGTGTTGTGCGAGAGGAAAGGCAGGAAGGTGTGAGAACCGGTTTCCGATGTCGATAATCTGTCGACAGGCGAAACGGCGTTGTCTCGGTGGTTCGATCCAACAACAGGATAGGGTTAAGACCTGACCTGATGCGTTTGGGTGAACGCACTATCGATGGGTCCGATCCGATTGGGAACAATATGTGTTTTGCTGCCTCTCTCTCTCTCCCTCTCTCGGGCTCGCATAGATCTACATGAAGTTTAAGTACCCGGAAACTTCCTTCAACCACGACATCTTGTGGCGTGATTTGGGGAGATAGGTGGACCTCAGATGTCTTACTTTCCGATAGCAAAACCTACCGCAGTGAGGATGTAGGAGGTTGTCTAGTTGAGGGAATCTCCTTTTAGCAAGCGAGATGCATTCCAGTTTCATGGGAAGCATCAGCAATGAGGACACCGATACCTGATGTCCATATCGTTGTCAATGATCCGCTCGTTAGGGTAACACGGTCGACGAATACCCGATTATCAGCTGAGGTTTGGACACGGTTGTTCGCCAGTCGTGAGAAGGAAAACCCTCTGGATACGGCGATGGGAACTACCATTAAAGGATTACCCCCTGGACTCTGTTGCCTTCTTTTTTATTCGCTCCTTCCCGTTAGCTCACTGTTGGATGTGTAATGAGGACAAATTGCAGGGAGTACCGTTCGACTTTTGGTCCCTTTTTAGGGGTGTTGGGCGCGTACTGTGTCACCCACTCCCAATCGCTCGCTCTCTCTCTCTCTCGCTCTCTCTCTCTCTCTCTCTCTCTGTTGCGCACCTAATGTCTGGATATGTCTGATCATGACCGGAAGTTACGTCCTCTTGAGCAACCGAGAAGAGGACTCAATCATTCAGCCTCGTTGGCCAAACAATCAAGCCTCAAAGCGCTCCAAATGGACACGCGCGCAACAATGGGACAATGCAATCACCGCTCGCCTGTTCCGGCCCCGCCCGGCAGGTCAAGCACGGGCACGTCACGTAGCGGGTGTGATGACAGGCCCGATTGCAACACCGAAAAACCGTAACACACCAATTCCGAACACCATTAACAATGTACAGGCGAACAACGAAAAACACACCGAACCGAAGAAAATGAATAGGGAGTAAGCATTAACAGGAGGCAAACACATCCCACTGTGTTGTGTTTTGCCTGTTTCTGTTTCTGTTGCTGGTTGCGTCACATTTCTCCCGTCTTTCGCATTTGCAAATATAAAAACGTCCGGCTGGCTGGTGGCTGGGAAATAGTGTGCGAACATTACACGTGTCACGTATGGCGGTGGTTGCAATTGTTTCGCGCCGGATACAGTTCATCCTCTAATTGTTCACATTGTTGTTATTGTGTTGCTCGCTTCCCCGTGCATTATGATTGTTTTATGTGATGCTTGATTGTGTGACGGCAACAATCGCGACATCACCCCAAAACAGAGGAAAAAACACACACACACACACACAGACACAATTGTTTTGGGCCACTTAGCAGCCGCTTATTGTGTCTGGGTGCGTGAAGTTGCAGGGACCGAACACAATCTGCATGTCAAGTCTTTGTTGATTTTTTTGTGTGGGAACAGTACGGAGAATGGTATCGGCTTTTTTTTTCTTTTCTTTAAACAAACATATAGGTCAGCAAAATAGTTGCCCCTGCATGTAGGCTTCTTGAATAACATTTGCTTCCTAAAAGGAGATTGTAGTTGAACATTTGTGCTTTCTTTTTGATGCTTTAAAAATAAATAAACAAATAAATTAAATCAACAAATCGAATCACAACACGCAGGCTGTTATCATTTGACACTTTGCTAACGATTGTTTCCATAAAGCTGTCACAATACGTAAGATTTATGTCAAGTATTTATTGTTTTAAAGATTGTTTTTTTTTTTTTTTTGGAATTGTGCGGGAAATGATGGGTGTGTTTTTTTAAAAGCGAACAAACACGTCGAAAAAATTCCGTTCCCCTAAATGTAGGCTATTCGGAAGATAAATACGATCTGTTTCTTAACTTTCGATAGTTTCAGATCGCTATTCACACAATGTCTACTCTGGTTGGGTTTACTCTTAAGACTCACTTACAATTTATTCAGGTACTTGCTAATTACTTACTGCTATAACTATAATTCATGTTACCTAATTGCCTAATCATAGGCGCATTCCGAAACACGATCTAATAATCTTGTGGGCAGAAGATTTTAATTGATTTTCTTTTATTTAGAAGAACTTTTTAGGCTTTTCTAAACCATAAAGTATAGAAATAAAATAAAAACGAGGTACAAAAAAAAAAACACACACCGCCTCTTAGCTGCTGATTCTTGTGGGGAGTGTGTAAAGTTGAAGGGAGCGAATTCCATCCTTGCGTAAAGTCTTTACTTTTTCGAAACCATTTGAAACGACCAGTTACTGTCGTGAAAAACGTTTTGTAAACTATTCAAAAATACACTCACACAAACGTAAAATATTTTAAAATATATCGTTACCCCTGAATGTAGGCTTTTTCAATGGCATTTTCTGCTTCCTACTAGGAGATTATATATAAAACAAACTTCACCTAATAACTTTTTTTGGGGTAAAACCTATAACTATAATAGAAATACTGTGTTATGGACATAAAAACTGTATTTATCATTATCTTATGCCCCTAAAAGTAGCCTTTTCAAAAAACATATTCTCCCTAACAGAAAATTATAAATGAGATGTTGAATGTGTTTAGGAAAACCCTTCGGTGACCTGAAACTAATACAAAAGAAATGTTAATTACATGTTAAAACCTCAAAACTAAGCAAATAAAATCAAAACATTTGGGCTGTTGCTTCAAACACTTATCACCTGAATATGTCTAACGTTAAGAGGAGGGCAATTTGATCGATATAAAGTATATTTTGCTTTCTAAATAATATTTAACACATTAAATTAGGAAAGAATAGCTCCAACGTATTCAACACATCCTTATTACTTCATTAAAATTGAAAGAATTAGCTAGAATGATTATTTTGGTGTGTGGTTTGCATAACAATAGGCGCTTTGTATTCTAAAGTTACTCGGGTACGCTTATTTCGTACGGTTTAGCTGTTGGATTACGTATTTGATCCTGTTTATATTAAACAAATGTATCTGTTTGTAATGAAAAAAACATTTAAAACGCCTAAAAATATGCAATTCGCGTAGCAAATTTCCATTTTCATGAGTTTATGTTTTATTGCTAAACAAACACGAACAGAATTTCGACAAACGACATACAAAAACAAACAAAACAAAAGCGTAAGGCGCTATTAAGCAGCAGCTCAACACACACAGCGCAACCAAACAAAACAGGCTACTTGAGCACGTTTTCAACAGCTTTCCTGCAAACCACACTCGAGCAAGGCAATAAAGCAGAAGGTAACAATGCAATAAAAGTAAAATAGGACACCGAAACGATTAAGCGATGAATGAACGGCGTTGAACAAAAAAGCTGGACGAATCATTTCACTTCGGGTTGGCCATTTTTTCGGTGCACGATTGTTGTTTTCTCTCCTGGATGCTCGGTGGACCTTGCTCGTTCTATGTGTGTGAGATACCTGCCCCCGGAAGAGGTAGCGATCTGTATCGCGATGCAACACGAACCGTCTGCCAACTGGGATGAGGTTAGGATAGGAGTGCGAAAGACAGAACGCGTCGCATGTGAACAAGGTTTTGGGATTTTTTTGTTTTGTGCGTCTGTTTGAAGAAAGGAACCTAAGGGAAGAGGACGCAGCGATAACCTCAGCAAGAAGTGGCACACGGGAAGCATAGAAAGGTAAATAGCGAAGGAATTGGGACGGACCCACCCAATCTCGCCGATTATCGACGCTTCTAATCGAATTAGTTGTGAACGTTCAACGCGTCAGAGAGACCCCTCAGTCAAAGTAACCCGAGCCAATTTCGGGCTGGTTGCCAGGTCCCGGAATGTCTCGCGATATTCTAGACCAGTGTTCTAGGGGCCGTCTTTGCGTTTGCGATAAATTAAACACAACCGATCGGTGTTCCTGTGCTCGAATTCTTTATTTTCGCCACACCAACTGTACACCACCAACACTGTGCAGATTGCAATCGAGAGTTTCGTGCGGGAAGAATAGGGAAGAAACCAGAGCGTGGAAAGTATGGCAGCAAACGCATACCTTTAAGTGTCTCATTTAATTGAGACCTCAGCAGGGAAACCGCACCGATTGGGGATGGTGATTAACACGTCCTCACGCAGCTGTCAATTGCTTCTGTTGTTGATGTTGATGGCTGCTGTTGACATTGTGTGTACGGTGCTTAGCGACGTGCGTTAATGGGATGAGACCCTTGCGTTAATATGTGGTCGCTAGGTAATGTTTACTGTTGACAGGACCAGGTAATGTCAACTGTCGCGACCGTTTGCAGATAGTAAATAAACGTGCGCTTGGGCTAATGATGAAATGATGGCGGTGATTTGCATGGCAGGGAAAGAAGTCTTTGCATTGATTTTGTAATTTTCGGAAATTGAGCAATAGATTCAAGAATCCATTTCAAGACATTCTATTTCTCCGATTTTTTGGAAGTCACTTTCATGTTATGATTCATCAATGTTGACTTGATTTTGTTTTTCTTTAATCAGAAACGTTCAAGATACCTCATCTTCGATAGATGAACACTTGACGGTCATCAGAGGATCCATATATCGCTTACTGTCTTCGCTGAAGTTATCCGGTCGTGTCTTGGGAAGAAGGACACTAAAAACCCTTGAAGAAATTGAAAGCCAGACTTCGATTACTCTACAAATCTATTCTCGACAGCTAACTCGCTTCTACTGTCGTGTAAAGACAGATTTTTAAGGTTTCGCTAGGTTCATCTTCCTGTCGATAAGTTTATTTTTGTACACTGCCTACATTTGGGCGCCTAGAGCAATTTACACATTTATTTTCATTTGTAGCAGGTCAGATTGAGCGGTGTTTTGCAGTCAAGGTACGCAAGACATTTTTATAGATACAATATGCTTATTAAGGTACGCAAGACATTTTTATAGATACAATATGCTTATTAAATAGCAATACGGCCAGGCCGTTCCGTAATCTTCATCTCTGGCTGCCTGAAAACCCATTATGAGGAAGAATTTGATATACCAAACGATGTATTACAGAGTGCGACGCAGTTCTTTGAATATCCAAATTCGTAGAACGCCTTAATATTGTTCAGAAATCCTGTATCCTAAAATACCGATTTAAAGAAATTAATTTAGCATATTCCTATTTGAAATATGACCTAAGTTCTACAGACCAGACGTCATCCGACAACAAAAGCAACCATTTTTGATTACAATTTGTGTGTAAAAATGTAATAAAAATCAAACAAAGTTTCTTATTTGCAATTTAAAACCCTCAGAATCAGGCCGTTCTATATGAATTAAAAAAAAAATAATATATGCTTATTAAATATCAACTCGAGTCAAGACAAAACCTCAAGTAATATAGTTTGTTCCAATAATACTAGAATTGCACCCAAGAACTTAAAAGAAATAAATTATAATGTCTTATCTCCTTTAAATGCCTTATACCATTGTGTCTCGCACTAATAACTCTTTCATCCGAGGACCTACTGTTCAGCGCCGGGTAAAATTAATTCCAAGAGAGCCAGAAATGGTAGCAAGAGACCTCTCGACCTCTGTATTCTCAACGATGAAAAAGAAGCAGTGGCGGATCAAGACGTTTTACAGGGCCTAAGCAGAATTAAAGTTGGAGGCCCTAAGAAAGAGGAGACATCGAGTCTTATGATGTCCGTATGCGAGGCCCCCATTATGGAGTTGCAGGCTTCCTAAATACTCGTGTCCCCAAGGATCCCAAAAACCACTTTTAGGGCTTATCCACCTCTATCGATACATACGGGACTCTACGATTTCGCTTTAAGAAGTCATTTCAATAAATCTGTTAGTAGCGGAGAGTTTGCTGGCTTTCAATCTTTTCCAGGAATTGTTAGTAGTCCCTTACGTTAGTTGAGGACTCGAAGTCAGTAAGGAATAAGTTGTGCTTTTCAAATATCCAAAGGACACCTAAGCAGTGTAAAGCCTTGGTGGCTCCAACGTTCCTGTAAGAGGAGCTTCTGTTCCGTAATCTTCATCTCTGGCTGTCTGAAAAACCATTATGAGGAAGAATTTGATATACCAAACGATGTATTACAGAGTGCGACGCAGTTATCCAAATTCGTAGAACGCCTTAATATTGTTCAGAAATCCTGTATCCTAAAATACCGATTTAAGGAAATTAATTTAGCATATTCCTATTTGAAATATGACCTAAGTTCTACACAAAGCAATTCCAATACATTCAGACCAGACGTCATCCGACAACAAAAGCAACCATTTTTTATTACAATTTGTGTGTAATAATGTAATAAAAATCAAACAAAGATTCTTATTTGCAATTTAAAACCCTGAGAATCTGTGCAGATAATATATTGATGCCATAATTTGATTTAATAATTCCAATATGACAGGTACGATGATGCCTCAAGGTTCAAGGATTAATGAATATTCATCAAGGATTATTGAATAAATGAAATTCTGGTTTAAATTGATCAGAAATAAGAAATTGATTATGTTTTTCAATCACATTCTGTCCCTATAATGTGTTTTTCATGTTGTGCTGCAACAGATAAATAAATGTTAAATAATTCTTCACTACGCTGGAGCATTGCTGTAGCCATTTTTAACCTAAATTTAGTATGTTTCTAATCATATAAACATTAAATATGGCTTGTCCTTTATAAAATCTAGATTTAAACTGTTTTGATTATACTATTTACATAAAAAAGCTACAATTTTCAAGCTCTTTTTGTTGCATCCACAAAATACAAAATGAATCTCGTAGCTTCCGTCATGCGTTTTTATAAATAAACAATCAGTATTACAATATTCAGTGCATAAAGGGGGCTTTTGTTTGTACTGTACACAAAAATTAAACCTCCAAACCTTCAAACAATGGACGATCTGGGCGTATATAAAATGTAAAAAAAACCATATAGATGGAAAAATACCAACCATTGCCGGGAAACGAACACTGTCACAAAGGAAAAGTGTGCAACGATTAAAACGAAAGAAGCAAAAAAAAAACAGAACACCATAAAAGTATAATAAAAACATCTTTAAGAAGATTGATGTTGGGCACAAAATATTACAATCCGATTACATATACTCTCTCACACACACACACACACACACGGCCCCGCTAGAAGTGCTTTGTATTGAGCAAAAGGCCCCCCCCCC
>KZ062758.1:91959-109069 GCA_002091835.1 Anopheles maculatus
TGGCGCTCTTTGACTTCTGATCCGGATCTAGACTTTAGACGAGCAGCAACAGTTTGGTTGTTGTCTCGTTAATCTGAGACCCGGAGGTTTAGGGCCGTCTGTTTGAACCTTCGGTAAGCTTCTGCCTAATAGGAGAGTCTCAAACCAGTTTTGTCTATACCATCAGTATAATCTGGATCTCTAGATCTGGATGATGCCCGTTGATTCCAACTCCGAGATTCTTGGAAGGTCATCTATATCGATAAGTTGACATGTGCTGGTTTCTTATCTCTAGACGTCTTTTAGTCAATCTGAGTGCTTCTAAAACCTAACAAACATCAACAAAAATCTTGCTGAAAACTCAATTCTCATTACCACTCTTTCGGAACACACTGAGGACCTCATTTCTTTCAAACCTCCATTAGCAATATGATATCTTCCCAAACCAATATTTACGAAACCTTCGCCCTTTTTTTGCCAACAAAAAAAACTCTCGATGCAAGAATGGATTGCGCCTACGCTTGCGGAATGATAGACAAAAGGCTGAAAGGAAAGCTGAAGTCGGCCGTTCCGCTTAATCCGTTCCGATTCGATCTTTCAGATTCGCCGTTCGATTAAGTCGTCCGATTAATGGTGGCTTTCAGGGCCGTGCCGACTGGAGAGAGAGAGATGTCGAAGAAACATTTGCGAACAAAGCGCCGCCTGGCGCCGGCGTCAATCCCTCTGCCTCCCGGCCCCTTCTTCTTCCTTGTCGCTTCTCTCTCTCTCTCTCTCTCCACCGTACGCTTTCCCATCTTCCGCGTTTTGCGCTTGGGGCCCAGCGTGTTGGTGGCTCGCCGAGAGGCTGGGCGGCCCCTTCTTCTTCCTTGTCGCTTCTCTCTCTCTCTCTCTCTCCACCGTACGCTTTCCCATCTTCCGCGTTTTGCGCTTGGGGCCCAGCGTGTTGGTGGCTCGCCGAGAGGCTGGCTTTCGCTTTCTCGCCCCCGATTCGGTTCGTCCTGACCTTCAGGGGCCGCTTTCAGGCACATCTCGCGTGCCCATAGTTTCGCTTTCGTTGGGTCGGGCATCCGCCGAACCGAGAGGAACAACAATAATCATTCGCACCTCCAGCCGCCACCGACCTTCCCCCAAACGCTCGCCTCGCACTATAAAAATATCAAATCGACGCCAATGGCAATCGGACGGTTCGCTCGATAAACGAATCTCGATCGATGCTGCTTCTTCGCCTTGTGACGTTCGATCGGTTTTTGCCATTCTTTTGTTGTTCTTTTTTTTGTACCTGTGTGTGTGTGTCTCGTCATTCCACTGCTCCATGCGATTAAATGCGCACGTTTTGCATAAATGAAAACGTGCGCCTCAACACACATAGACACCGCAGACCCATGCAAATCCTTTCACTTCGCCGAGGCCTTCCCTTCTTGATGGGTTTCGATGTAATTTTTGCACCCCGATCGCATATTACATGATGCTCAATTATTTCATCGCGATCGCAATGTCTCCACCCCCGCCCCACACCACCACCGTGCATCATAATCACACACACACACACACACACACACACACATACACATAGAGGCGAATAGTGGGTTTGATGCTTTGTTGTGGTGGCATTGGTTGGCATCTTGCCGTACCGGACGAGCGCATTTTATTATTCCGCCGTCTGTTTTCACGAAACCCTAGGAGACCAATTTTACGATCTGTTTGGATTGCAGACCGCAGATTACAGTGTGTGCGATGTGTGTAGGTGTTTGCTTTAATTGCAATATACTTCAACACTTACACAAAAATTTAACACAATTTAAACATTATAACATCTTAATTCATAAAGGTTTGTCATGTGAATTGCATACTTTACGGCGGTTCGAAAGGAAGATTTCGTATTTTTCAATTTTTTATACGTTTTAAACGAGATTGATGTATGTTAAGTATGAGGTAAATCTGTTAGATAAAATGTATTTCAAACGACATCACTAAAACATTTGTTAAAACGTCTTCCTGGTAAATGGTCTTAATGGTAAATGAATTAGATAAGTAAAAGAGATGTGTTTGTTTATTTCTAAAGCTATCGGCGTTTGTTATACTATGCTGGAGAAAGGCAGAGAAGGGCCACGAGTATGTGTGTGTATGTGAGAGAGAGAGAGAGCGAGAGAGAGAGAGAGAGATAAAGAGAGAGAGAGAGAGAGAGAGAGAGAGAGAGTCAAAATAGACTATAAAGAGAGCATTTTATGTTCGCAATTTGTTATCTTCTGAGGGTTTATGGCGAGGTAATCGCGTTGATAGGACCTTCCGACACAGCTTTGTCTTGAAGTCTTACAGTTGAATGTGTTGCGAAGACTGAGTACGCCTTCTCGCCTAGACGCCTAGACCGAAATAAACGAGTTGACGACTCTGACGTCACAAGAAATATTAGAACCCTTTCGTACTCAGGACTGACTATGCAGCTACGGGTAAAAACTAAGTCACAGAATGCTAGCATTAGCAAATGAAAACCTCACGAGGTTTTAGTGCCAGACGAAGAAAAAGAAGAAGCCTTTCGTTGTGATAATATTGAGGCTTGTAAGATCTTGTGTCGTTGGAAGGTCTACACTAGTGATGGGAACTCCGGAGTGGATGCACGAATCCACTCCTAATCCACATGTTGAAAACCAACTCCGAATCCGATAAAATTCCCGATTCGAGCTCCGGAGTACTTCGATTGAATCCGGAGCATTCCGGTTGACTCCGGAAAGTACGTGTCGCGCATGTTTTAAAAAGGAAAATCTTCTTCACAACGGATCGATCCGACTCCGGTGTTTGCTTCATTTTACCAAACACTAGTCTACACATCCTAGATGCTTAAGTCTCGTTGGATCTCTTTCTCCGGCATAGGGTAGGTTCAAAGGGTTCGCCGTGTACTCAGGTTCAGATATTAGGAGAGACTTGTTACCGTTCTGTACGCGCTGGATGTATTAAGCACAAGTAAGAGCCTGCATTAAGAAGTCAGATTTGGCCTTAAACTTGTTTTGTGGACTTTAGGAAGCGCTTCACACCTCCTTTGTCTATGTGGACAACCTGAGTCGTTCGGTGTCATGCTCATAACATGACAAGAGTCTTGCTAGTCTAACTCCTCCATTGTCCTTCTACATATATGTGACCAAAACTCCTTCTGAGCATCGTCTTCTCAGTTAGTTTTAGACAGAGTCCACGTCTCAGAGGAGTATGTGAGTAGTGAGTATCGAAAAAAAAAATGCTAGCAAACGAAGAGATATCCAATATGACTGAACTGCAAACAATAGTTTGAATCCTGTATTAAGGTGTTTGTTCTCAGATATAGAGTATCTCAAGCAAGCATCCATGAGAGCAAGCTCCTAAGGGATCTTGAGCTCTCTAAAGACTTCTTAGATTCACAAAGCAATCGAGAGCACCTCCTTCGTCTGGGTGTACTTGGTGTATCCAGCTGTCTTGCGCCTCCATCAAATACTCTACAGGATTAGGACACCTTAAGCTAGAAATTGGCTGCTCCAAGGCTCTTCAATTTTCAAGATTTAAATATATTCTTCCAGCAGACATCCATCAGAAATAACTCTGCTCTTGCTGATGGTACTATAATTTTATAGCACCCACTGTATTAGGCTAGCAAGATCATTTTTTTTACCCCCCTATTTACTTCCAATCGTTTATTGGACCCGGTAGAAGCAGAAGCATTAAAGGGAGAAAGGCCTCAGGTTTTAATTCTTTCTTTCCATCTGATTTTAACCATTGCTTTCCTTCTTCCATTACCATTTGTTGTGAGTGTATGTGTTGTTTTTGTACGTTTCTCTTTAATTCCTGCAGTTTGCTTGTTGTGGCTTCCCTCGCTTAACCTGTACCGTCGTTGTTGTTTGTTTGATTGACCGTTTAATGGTGGTTGGAGATTGTGAAGAATGGAATGATATTGACCAACGATCGGCACCCATTATGAATGCACAGTACGCGCCTACGAGTTCCATTCACCCCGTTCCATCATACATTCATCACACATAACTCTAGCGTTTCTCTCTCTCTCTCTCTCTTTCTCTCTTCCTTCACACCTTTTTATCGGTGGTGTTGTGGTATCCACAAACAAACACACATGTGCGCACCGTGCCACGGAAGTAAAAGTTTTCGGTCATTCATTCCGGAAGGTATTGCACGCGGGTACCACAGACCCGAGTGCGTACAATCTAAATCACAAGCTTTAAGTAGCCACCGCTACAAGAAGAGGCAAAACCCCAAAACCAAAAAAAGCAATAAGGTAATAATGAGGGAAATAAACAAAACAATGTGAAGAAAAGGAACGAAACCAGAAGCTAGAGAAGGAGATAATTAGCGAGAGAAAGATAGCAACAGAGGAGAAGGAAATAAATCAGTTTGGCATTCGAATACAAATAATCACACATGTCAAGTGGTTAAACGCCGCCTGCAAGGTAGCGGGCATAATTCATTGCCAAAGAAACTTGAGCGAGTGCGCTTGTGTGCGTTTTTATTGAAATTACCCAAACAAAACCAAAAACACAGATTGTTCCGCTTATTGTTACACTTGTTCGTATTGTAAGACATTCCCTTTTTCGTGTGTTCGAGAGCTCTACCTGCCTGTCACTTTAATTAGAGCTGGAGTCAAGTTCGTCCCTGCGTAGTACGGGTACAGGTTTGTGGAGCGTGTCCAAAAATGTGTTGCAGAGATTGTATCGACCTCTCTCGCTCTCCTCTTCTTCACACTCTGCACCATTCTTACCGCCAGCGATGTTTCAGGAAATGGGCAGTACGCGTTGTGTAGCACCTCATTATCATTCGGAGTAGCAGGTCCCGGATAGCTCAAGGAGATCCTTCTGGTTCTGTTTGGTGTCGCCTCCCTGAAGGCTACACTACCGCTGCGAAGGTCTTGACCAGCGTGCGCTCCAGCGTCAGGACAATGCGGACTTACTTCCAGGGAATCGTCATGGACAGCTTCTTTCTAGTAGTTCGTTTTTTTTTTTGGTGTTTTTGGCCGCCTGCAGTTTAAAAGCGAGACACGTCTGACGCAATCCGAAGCACCGTACCCCCGCGCTGACACGAATTCCTGGCGAATGAGTTCGCCCCAGGCAACAACGCTGGAGCCTGTGTCCTGCGGTCTGTGTCACGATCAAAAAACGCATCAAAAAAAGAAAGATTCCTGTCAGATTGACAAGCCGTCCACGGGGAAACGAATTCTCACGCACCGCGGCTAGTTTTGCGGTGCGTATTGTAGGTTAGGATATGTATCTCGCTGTGTGTGTGTGTGTCTCCACTACCTTCAGCAGGTCTCCTTCTACCTCTCGTCCATTCGAGTCCAAATGCTGGCGGCTGTATGCGGAAAGAAATGAGGGCCTTGCCTGGTTTCCCTCCTCCGTTTCCATCTCTCTCTCTCTCTCTCGCTTTCCTCCCTCTCTTCGTCGGAAGGGGTCACAAAAAAAGGCTCCCCTCCTCTCCTCCTACTCTCTTCCCTACCCCTACTGTGTGACATTTGGAAAATAAGGCGCTCGTGAGAGACCCCAAAACGTTGGCACGATCGCGACCGAGCCTTGCCAAACAAAGCGGGGAGTCGTGCAGCAGTGCCCCAGCGAAAAAGAGAGCCAGCGCAGAGAGCGGGACAGCGCACCCGGGGCGGTGGAAGGCCGGCGGTTCAAGCCCGTGTCGATCGATCGTGAGAGTTGCTGGCGATGGGGCATCGCACCACGCACCGATCATTCGTTGCCGGAGCTCAGCCGAGTGTGAACGCGCGCGCGACCACGACAATTCGCCCAGCTGCCCAGGTTCCGGGTGCTAGTACTGTTACAACACTGTGTTGTTTTTCTGTTGTCCGGGTGTTGGCGGGTGTGCGCATTAAAACAGTTTTGTGTGTTGTGTTGTCTGTGTCACGATCAAAAAACGCATCAAAAAAAGAAAGATTCCTGTCAGATTGACAAGCCGTCCACGGGGAAACGAATTCTCACGCACCGCGGCTAGTTTTGCGGTGCGTATTGTAGGTTAGGATATGTATCTCGCTGTGTGTGTGTGTGTCTCCACTACCTTCAGCAGGTCTCCTTCTACCTCTCGTCCATTCGAGTCCAAATGCTGGCGGCTGTATGCGGAAAGAAATGAGGGCCTTGCCTGGTTTCCCTCCTCCGTTTCCATCTCTCTCTCTCTCTCTCTCGCTTCCCTCCCTCTCTTCGTCGGAAGGGGTCACAAAAAAAGGCTCCCCTCCTCTCCTCCTACTCTCTTCCCTACCCCTACTGTGTGACATTTGGAAAATAAGGCGCTCGTGAGAGACCCCAAAACGTTGGCACGATCGCGACCGAGCCTTGCCAAACAAAGCGGGGAGTCGTGCAGCAGTGCCCCAGCGAAAAAGAGAGGCCAGCGCAGAGAGCGGGACAGCGCACCCGGGGCGGTGGAAGGCCGGCGGTTCAAGCCCGTGTCGATCGATCGTGAGAGTTGCTGGCGATGGGGCATCGCACCACGCACCGATCATTCGTTGCCGGAGCTCAGCCGAGTGTGAACGCGCGCGCGACCACGACAATTCGCCCAGCTGCCCAGGTTCCGGGTGCTAGTACTGTTACAACACTGTGTTGTTTTTCTGTTGTCCGGGTGTTGGCGGGTGTGCGCATTAAAACAGTTTTGTGTGTTGTGTTTGTTTTGGGGCACCACTAGCAGGCTCATTTTGAGGGTAAGGTTCTTATTTTGATGCTCACCAACCAAGGTTCCAGTCAAACTCGACCACCAATCAATCAACCGAGTGCTGTACGGAACTGCACTGCCGCGCGTGTGTGTGCAGATAGTGCGAGATGTCTTCAGACGCTAATGTATGGCACAAGATTGTCCACAGATGGCAGTGACATACATACGCTCTATCAGCTGCGCTAGTGCCCGCCAGTTTGTTCTCTGTGATACCTTAGTGCCAATCAATCAACTGAAAAACTGATCAGAATATGACGTAGCAACACCAACAGAAACTCATGCCCCGTCCGTTCGTTCTCTCTCTTTCTCTCTCTCTCTATTCTTCTATTCTCACATTAGAACCGGAGAGATATCCAGGAGGTAGCCAGAAAGAAGGGAAGCAGCGAAACTTCACCGTCAAACTACGCAGATTCTACTTCATACACAAAGATGCAGCACTTCAAAACGTAAGCCAAAACCTCCTTCCAGTGTTTAGAGTCGTACTTTGAAGTCCCGCAAACAAGTGTTGGCGTCCCCATGGGGATAGTGCAAGCACCTGGCAAGGTGTACCTGACTTTCGTGACTTAATTTACCCGGTCGTCAGCTCGTCGGTTTTGCGCTGAAGCTTTAACCAGATTAATCTGACATCAGCAGCAGAGACGTTAGGAACCAGGGTTGGCATTTACTGTGGCTTAATAGTAAGGACAGCCATAGCAGGGATGTAAAGCAACACTCGCTCAACTATCGCTCGATCGTGCTCTCTTTATCTGTCTTCTTGGACACCCCCTAGCGGGTATCACACGAATCAGTGGTACGCCTTCTGCTGCTGCTACATATTTCGGCGTTGAGTCAACAGCTTCATAGCACATTGCACAATTCCTCCTCTTGCCCTCGCCATCTCTCCTTGCAACCAGTCTGCACATGCCCCCCAAAGGCCACCTGAGCAAAAAAGCAAAAAACAAAACCTGGGAGCGTCCAACATTGGATTCGCGTGGCGTCTCGGTTGAGGCGCGGCCAAAAAGGAACCGGCACCACCATCTCTACAACACACGGGGGCACACGGCATTTACATTCGCCCGCGTGGCGTGCACAGCCTACAAATCCCGAAAATGAAGAGGGAAAAAACGCACACACACACACACACACACACACACACACACACAAAACACAGGCACGTAAAGCCTAAGCCAGGTCTCCTGCATTGCAAGTGAGGAGCTTTTCTCACACTTCGGGGGGAGTTGTTGGGTTTGGTACTGTCAAAGCCGGTAACGTGCCCTGTTGCGGTGATGATGGTGGTGGTGGAAAACACATACACACACACGCAGACGAAAAAAAAACAGTAAGAAAACGTGCGCGCAATACCCGTTTCGAAATTACGCCAATGGGCGCATATGGGTGACTCGGCGACAGTCGACCCGCTCCTTTTTGCCCGTTCGCTGGTGCCCGTACCCCGCCAGCGAGTGTTTTGGTGAGGGAGGAGGAAGTGAGGTAGGCAGGATAGAGGGGGAGAGGCTTTAATGGGTTACCATCAACATCATCATCATCATCATTCGCTGCAGTTTTCGATCGGCGTATAGGCAAATCGCACGGAAATGCACCGAATGCCCCAACATGGCGCTTGATAATGGTTTGATAATGGTGGCTGTTGGTGATGCAGGAGGTCGAGGTGTGTGTGTGTGTGTGTGTGTTTTTTCCAAATAGAAACCTCCCCACACCATGCCGCCCGAACGGATAAGGCACTTTAGACACTTACAGACAGCTCAATTCCGTGCGGACGAATGCGGAAAGAAAGTGATTTCCTTCGCCCCACAAACATTCAGCAGCTCACGAGGTTGGCTGAGGTTGATGGGGTCGTCCGAGAGTTTATTGATCTCGAACTGCTGCTGCTGCTGCTGCACACAAACTCGTTGCTCCCCATCCAAGATACGGTGCCAACAGAGGTGCCAACAGATATTGGCAGGATGCATCGGGCTGGATTGGAGTGTCGGGTGGAGGTGTCGCACTAAAACTACCAGCCTTACGAGCAGAAACGGTGTTACCGAGTGGGTCCTGTGGACGGTTTGTGGGGTCGGGCCGGTCCGCGGGGTCTAATCATATGTAAGTAGATTTAGGTTAGAGCACGCCAAAGTGTCGTGTATAATGGGCGTCCGCACACATGCTCTACCGGGGATGTCGCAATCGTATCGGGGTGTTCTCATGCAGTACGTTCACGTCCTGCCCTACTAAACATAATCGCAACGGGCACATTAAGAAGCGGAGCAAAAAAAAAAGAAAGCCTCACACCAAACGCTTCTGATGGTCTGGGGGTATGGTGGAGGTGGAGTTGCGGGAGAGATGGGGTAGAGGACCGACTTCAAACTAGTGGTGCCCCCGTTTTAACTCCCACGTACAGCCAGTTTCCAAATAGCCACGTGCGAGACCTCCCTTCTGCCTTTCCAGCAGCAGAAGTAGCGGTAGTAACGGTATCGTAGGCTCGCTACATTGTCGCTTTCTCCAAAGTTCTGAAGCTAGCGAGCAGCTCGGCGTTAGAATGTGAGTCGCGCGTCGCCCCATTCATCGTGACGAAGCAGCACGGCACTAATAGATGCAGCGCCCAAGGACGACCGGCTGTCGGAATTTGGTTCGGGTTTTGGACACACACACACACACACACACTGCTCAATCAGAATGGGTGTCGTACAGATGCGGAACTCTGCGCACCGTACCACTGGATCACTCCACTCCAATTCCAAGGCCGACTCCTTCAACTGTGACAGGACCTCAAGTTCACTTGGCGCGTTCCGCAATTTCCCGCAAAGGACCACTCGGTTCACCCCTCTCTCCCCCCCTCTCTCTCTCTCTTTCTTGGTGGAACAGGCTGACGATGACGGTGTTGCTGCTGGTGGCGCTGCTAGCTGCCGGTATCCGGGCGTCACCACAGGGTGATGATTCGGCGAAGGCGAATCGGAACAGTCTGCTGCTCCGGCGAGGCAATGTTGGGCGACCTCTAGGACGTACGACACCGACCACCACCACCACCACCACACCATCGTCCGCGGACTACGCTGAGGTAGGTGTACATCAACGAATCCGCTGTTGAGTTTTTTGGTCTTGTGACACACACACACACTGATTGACATTCCGCTTTCCGCAGGATGAGTACGCCGAGAACTACGACGAGGGCAAGGGCGACGATGGTGGCGAGGACGGTGGGGAGGAGGGCCCGGCAGGTGGAAAGCAGCCGACGACGACCACCACCACGACGGAGGCACCGAAAAAGATTCGGCCAAGCATTCGCCCGTTCCGCAGCAACGATGATCTGCTGACAGCGCTGAAGAAGCGGCGCCAGGAGTCGAAAAACAGCAAACCCGCTGCCGGTAAGTAACCGTTGGTGTGGTGGTGGTGGTAGTAGTAGTACTGGTAGTAGTGGTAGTGCAGCTGCTTTGCATGCGCCCGTACCATGATCGTGTCGAACGAGTGAAAGCGCGTTTCGGCAGTTGGTGTTTGCGCGCAGGATGAGGTAATTGGGTAAATCCAATGTGTCAAATCCTTGCTGCATATTGGGGTGGAGTTGAACGTGTTCCTCCACCGACAGCTAGACGCTAGAGCGAGAGCGAGAGAGAGAGAGCAAATGGCAAGACCCGTATCAAAAGTCTTGTTGGGGCTGGGTCGCCATCAGTTTGCTCTGGGTTTGCAGCCACTCTTGCACAACAGCGCACAACCGGTCGACGGGCGGTCCGGGGTTCGGTTCTGGTCCTTCGTCCTTCACCTCTTCCATTGCGATCTCCTTCCCCTGTACCGCATGCACCACCCGCCACGACAACTTTCATGGTCCTTCATGGTGTGTGCCATGTTCGTGTTCGAGCTCGATTCGATTCATTGATGATAACTGTCACGCGCGGCACCGTGCGGAGATCGCAATGTTTCAGCTCCAATGTTTCTGTGGGACCAGGCGACCCGGGGGACGAGTGAGTACTGCGAGTGAGCGGACAACAGAGGAACTGGCTTGTTCGGACTGCTACCGAAAAACCGGTTCTCTCGTAGCGCGTATCCAGCTCGACGCGCCGCTGTGGCTTGCGGCGTAGAGCGTTTACACTCCCCCCTTGCTCGCCCACTCTCCCACCGGGCACACTGACACAGCAGCCCGTCCATTTTCCATTCCATTTTCGAACCGCTCGGTGCTAACTGTGCTAAGGCGTCGTAGGCTTATTTCACAAGCCCACCAACACCACGGCCCTTGCGTGGCAACGTGTGCTCGCTCGCTCACTCTCACTCTCTACCGTTTTGCTTCTTTTTTTTTTTTGTTTTTGGTTTGCTGCACAATGCATTTCTGCATACGTGTGTGAGTCTTTTTGTGTTGTGTGTTTATTGATTTGTATTCGATTACCGTTTCATTTCTGGGTCGATCCACACGGCGCCCGACGTTCGAGCGAACGATAAAGATTGGTGGACGAACGAGTAAAAATAACTTCCAAAACCAGCAAAACAAAAATCAAAGAAATGAAAACGAATACACAACACACACACACACACACGCGTCAGTTACCTGTGTCAGTTTGACCGGTAGATAGGTTCGCATGGTCTACGCGATACCGACCCGTATCTGTATTTTTGCTTTTGAGTTGTATTAATATAATAATATTAGCTAGTTTAAACCGTTTCCCAACCTCCGTGCACCTTTTTCTTCGCTTGGTTATCCGGGCTCACAAATGTGTCTGTTTGTTTGTTTATTTGTTTGTTTGTTTTGTGCTAAATTCGTCTGTTCTGCCCAATCGCTACGTTATGGGGGCGCACGGCGAGAATAAATTAATGAAGTGGAATAAGTAGTTTTCTATTTATTCCTGTTTTTTGGCATACCTACTTCAATTCTCGCTCGCTTTTGTATGAGTTTGTGTGTGCTGCACACAAAATGCTCCAGAAGCGTGCGTGATTCGTTGTTTTTGGCTAAAACTGACGCTTCAATCCTGCGCTCTCGTTCGCTCTTACTAAGCACGCTCTCTCTCTCACTCCCGCTTAGTATACGCTCACCCACACACATACATTTCTAAAGTAATACTGTTCCGGATTCCTCCTGATCAACGGATCAACGCTCCTGAAATGTGCTTCCTAATGTAAACCTTAATTGTAGCTTCTTTGTTTTTATAAAACTTAATTCCTCCCCGTTTAGGAACTCATGTAGAAAGAGTCTAAGCTAGTTATTACGATATTAAAAACAAATTAAAACATAACTACACATACACCTTTCTTTCCGGCATCTCTCTCGTTCTCTTCCAAACCAGCAGCACCGAAAGAGAAGGTGTACGATGACGAGGACGTTCCCGCACCAGCCGCCCCAGCGAAAAGCGCGAAAGCTCCCGCAATCGGTAAAATTGCAGATAATGTAGTATTTTCCTTCTCGAAACGTAACCAAAACCAATAACCACACCAATCCCAATATCCCTACTCCGTGCTTCTGCTCCTTGCCTGAACATCCCTATATTCTCTCCCTGCTCCTATTCGATCGGTTCCCGGCTGTCTATTGCCTTTCATCAATTGGCACTGTGTTGAAAATCGTCTCCATTTTGTACGGTGTCGCTATGTCGAGTTTTTTTTTTGGAGGATGAGCGCCTAACACACCCATACCTACGCATACATATGAGCTGAGTTGTGTGGCCAATTGTAACTTTGCTATAATACCTTTCCATTAAATGTGCTCCTGAATATCCATGCGTGTGTGTGTGTGTCTGCCTCCTTCTCATCCACATTTCAAAATGTCCTGCTTTCATTAGTACGCCGGGATCCATTCTCCTATCCCATCCATCAAGAACCGTCCAACATGACACTAACTCGTGGTTTACAGTTTGTTTAGGAACAAACCACGGAGGCACACATACATAAAACCACTTACATACAACTCACACACATACGTTTCATATTCAACCTTCATCTCATACATACACACACACACACACATTCGCGTCCTTTTTCTTTGTTTGTTAATATTACTTGTTCTCTGTTCAATGTACGTCATAGTCCCTTAATAAAATGTTATTACTGTAACTGGTAAAAAAAAAAGCTATAACTGGACTTCTTCTTTTGTGGTTGGAATGCTTACATGCACACACACACACACGCGCACACATACACACATCCAAGCACAACACACACACACACACTGTGAAGAGATCCCGTAACAGTATGTCATATCTCACTGATTGCCGCCATGTTTTGTTTGTGTCTTGTTTGAGATTTGTGTGCTGGACTATGCAGAGTAGTATGTGTTTTAGTATTTGGTTTCCGATATTTCTTTCACTAAGCTTTCATGCATTCAGTAGACTCCTTACCTGATCAATCCTTTCCCCGGTTAAATTTATGCATAAATGACTAATGCTGCCTTCCGTCTATACCCGTAGTATGCGCCTGCGTTTTGACAGCGTTCGAAACGACTTAGGATGAGTACTGTTATATTCCTACAGCTTAGGCCGTACCCTATCTCTCTTCTCCCATCTTGCCTATTCCTTCGTTCCATCGAAACGACTACTAAAGTACAAAACCAAAAACCCCGAAAACTGACTGGTTAGTATAGGGGCAGTTGATAACCGGCAATCAAATACTTGGATACTACCGGCTACGTTAGGCGGTTATTGCAAATCCAAACAAAGGCTACATTGTGTTATGCGTGCATCGTTGTATCTTCCTTCTTCTTCACCTCACAAACACAAAATCTCTCTCTCTCTCTCTCTTTCGCTCCTTTCATCTTACTCTCTCTCTCTCTCTGTCGTATTTACTGTCTCTCTCTCTCTCTCTCTCTCTCTCTCTCTCTCTCTCTCTCTCTTTCTGCCACGGCATCTCTCGCTCTCTCTCTTTCCGTTTTCTCTTCCATCTCTCTATCTGTCTGTTCCGTCTCTTCCGCAGTTCCGAGCAAACGGCGGTTCGGTAGTGGTGCGGCACGCAAGGACGACCACTCGGCGGACACATCTAGCAACGATGGCCACGACGGTGATGGTGGTAGCAGCAGCAACAGCAATGGAGCCAAATCCCTGATCGGACGCTTGGGACGATCGCGGTTCGCACTGAAGCAGTGAGCTACTAAGCCGACCTTTTGACATCCCCGCCATTATCCTGATGCAGGATGCGTAGGGTGGAGTAGAGAGAGTAGAGAGAGAGAGAGAGAGAGAGAGAAAGAGGAGTGGAAGATGGAAGAAGAGGAGGCAACCCAGAACCAGCCAGCCAGCATTTTGGAGCAGAGATGGGAAGAGAAAAAGAGGGAGATAAACAGACAGAGAGAGAGAGAGAGTAAGATGAATAAGAGAGACAGAGACAGAAAGAATGATCGTTTTTGACAGTGATTGTTGGATCCGTTCAGCCACTTTCTTCAAAACGTTAAACTGCGGTCTTCGGGAGATGTGTTACGGCATATAGAGCCTTCACACAAACATCACACAACCTGTCAATTCGCTCTGCGTATACGTTTAGCTATTGTTATATGTAGTAAAACAATACATACACACACACACGCACACAATGACACTATCACGCACACATATACCTACACAGAGACAGTTATTAAACTCGTTGGAGCAAATAAAATGCGTGACTATTTGCGCGCCCGTTTTCATGTCAGGTGTTTTCTATGCTTGTGTGCGTTGGTGTGTGTATGCGTGTGTGTGCTCCTCTTATTTCTCTATTTTCAATCCCACTTCTGTATGTCCTGCTCTAAAACACTCACACACTGTCACCGGAACAGATGACAGGAGCAACACAAAAACCTAGAACCAGGAGGAGTGGACCAGCGGGTTGAGCGGGGGAACGGGGTGCCGCTGAGGACGGGAGATAAATCAATGACAAAAAGGCCACCATGTCTAGATAATATAATATATCTGTGTATAAATGTATGTATATCTTAGATGCATCAGTTGATTGTTTGCTGTCAAGTTGCTGTGTTTTGTTTTGATACTTTGCATTGTTTCTCTCCTGTTTTGTGCGCCTTTTAGCTTGTTTTTCTTTTAAGTTTTGTTCTTTTTGTGTGCATATAGTGAGCAAAATTAAGTGTGTGTGTTTTCGTTTGTTTTATTATTACCGCTGTGTTTTGTTTCTTTAGTATGTTCTATACTTAACGATTTTGCTGTTTTCTTTGAAATCAAGCGAAATCGGGACAAAATCACACGCTGCACGCACACAAACAAGCACACACACACATACCCAAATACATTCGAGTATCTAATTTATTCTTCTGAAAGCATTTCGTCTTCATTTCGTTTGCGTTTTTGACTATTAGTTTCACTAATTTAATGCAACCACATGTCAACCTGCGCACATGCACGGCAATGCACTGTGGGTGGGTGTGTACACAGCCAAATGAAAGGGAAAGGGAGAGAGAGAGACGCTAGAGCACACACTGTCACCGGAACAGATGACAGGAGCAACACAAAAACCTAGAACCAGGAGGAGTGGACCAGCGGGTTGAGCGGGGGAACGGGGTGCCGCTGAGGACGGGAGATAAATCAATGACAAAAAGGCCACCATGTCTAGATAATATAATATATCTGTGTATAAATGTATGTATATCTTAGATGCATCAGTTGATTGTTTGCTGTCATGTTGCTGTGTTTTGTTTTGATACTTTGCATTGTTTCTCTCCTGTTTTGTGCGCCTTTTAGCTTGTTTTTCTTTTAAGTTTTGTTCTTTTTGTGTGCATATAGTGAGCAAAATTAAGTGTGTGTGTTTTCGTTTGTTTTATTATTACCGCTGTGTTTTGTTTCTTTAGTATGTTCTATACTTAACGATTTTGCTGTTTTCTTTTACGTTTCGATTGTTTGCACCAAAAACCGGCTCCTGTTTTGTTTTTGTTTTGTGGTTCATCATCTTACCCCTCTCGATTACCATTTGTTGCGTTTGCTTTGTTTTCGTTTGTTTCTGTTTCGCCTGCTCGTTTAAACCCGCTTCTTGCCATGTGTTATGTTGTATTATAATTATGTTTACTATTAGTAGTTATTTAGTCTTTTGCATTACGAGAGCTTAAAGTACATGAAAAGCGATAGAAAAGACGCCCGTGTGTTTGTTTGCTTTGTTTTCGTTTTAATAAGGTGAGGTATTTTTCTTAATGAACAGGACTATAGTTAGTAACGTGCGGTACCCGAATTTTCTTCCTGCTTATCTCGCTCTAGCGTCTCTCTCTCTCCCTTTCCCTTTCATTTGGCTGTGTACACACCCACCCACAGTGCATTGCCGTGCATGTGCGCAGGTTGACATGTGGTTGCATTAAATTAGTGAAACTAATAGTCAAAAACGCAAACGAAATGAAGACGAGATGCTTTCAGAAGAATAAATTAGATACTCGAATGTATTTGGGTATGTGTGTGTGTGCTTGTTTGTGTGCGTGCAGCGTGTGATTTTGTCCCGATTTCGCTTGATTTCGGCAGAGTAGCTGCAGCAGAATAGAAACCTCCGACCCGATGCGGTTTCCTTTGGCGAGCTACCGCAGTTCGTATATAGGCACTTGAAAAGTTTGTTCATCGCTAATGCGATCTCACTAGCGAGCAAAGATGGCGAATAGGGGGGGGGGGGTTCGATTCTTCGTTTGGGTTCCTTTTTGTTGAAGAAAATTAGGAATTACGAAACAAAACAAGAGTTTGGCAAACTCCCAACTTCGTCAAATCAAAGTAAAATAAGCAAAAAAGGTAAGTAAGGCTGGACGCCATTTTGTTTGTGTGGCGGGTGTCCCGCTATGTCACACCGGAATTCAATTTCAACCAAAAACTATTCTAGAGTACTGTGGAAGCGTTATGTGTGGGCTTCCCGGGAACGGTTGCCGACCAACGAAAGGCAGAAATGTGTAGAATGTACAATTTAACAAATTTAACCTTCTAACTAGTGCTAAGGTTGGTGGCATCTGCGCGATGTCCCGTAGAGTCGTTCGACTTAAAGATTAGACCTAAAAAAGTTGATAACTACTAAGAATTTCCTGGCTCCAGGAAGCAAAGATGACGGAACGATCCGATTTAAGTATAAAGCAAATCATAACCTCCAATTCACTATTAGATCTTTAACCCCTATACGATAATATCGAGAGAATGTATGCGCGTATGTGTGTGTGTATATGTGTACGTGTGGGGTGTGTTTGTGTGAGTGTGTGTGTGTGTGTGTAAATATATCTAAAACAACCCTAATCGACGGACAGAGATTAAGCGGTTCGAGTTTTCGAGTAAAACACAATATCAGATCGTCTCGACGGGCAGGGACATTGTCCCTTTCGATTTAGGCCTTGACAAAGCGACAGAACCGTCCGCGCATCCACCGGTACGCCTTGCCACGGAAGTCATGAAACAGCAGGGAAGGTTGATGGGGATGACCGTACGATTTGCTGCCCGCACTGGCACCCCCCACATAGTACTCGGACGCGAGCCGGGAGATGGATGGGGCTGCCGTCGAAGTTGCCGGATCGTCTGCGGGCGGTGTTGACGATTCCTGGATGAAGGGTAGCGAGGGCAGACGTCCTCCGGCAGGGCGGGCCGAAGGGGCGGGG
>KZ062759.1:0-104124 GCA_002091835.1 Anopheles maculatus
AACGGCGGAACCGGCTTCTTCGCCGGCCGGCCGGCATTTTTCACTGCTTCGCCGTTATGCGTGGAACGAGATTTCTCTAGACAAGGCCTGCTGGCTACTGACGTGTCTCGTGCGGTGTTTATACCGTAGCTATTGCTTAAAATAGAGCAGTCAAGCCATCACCAATGATTGCACCCCGGAAGGCACAAGTGTTGGAGCCGTTGGCGGCCACTTTGCTACACTAGAACAGCATTCATCTTCTACACATCTCGTGCTCTAGTTGGGGTTCACTACATTCCCTCCCAGATCTAGACCGGTTTTTCTTCCGATGATTGGAGAACAGCGTTCTTTGCACTCTCCCAACGTCCATTGAACAACTTCATTCTGACCATCTCGATTGCGACAGGAGTTCAATGGCTTCAAGAGAAGGTTATTGAACAGAGAGGAGAAGATGCAATATGCCAAGGTTAAAGAAAATGGAAGGTTCGCAATTTAAACCCTAAAAATTCGCTACTTTTTGTTACGATCAAATCCTTCAACGAAGCGAATAGGCTTCCCATGTGATAATGAGAAAAGCTCGATAAGATGTTAATCCTCCACGGTGCTTTACGCGTGCTAAGCAAGCGCGCACCAGTCTCGGAATAGTCTCGTGCTTCTCACGATTGGATGGCGCCGCCTGTGTAGTACGTTCGACCGACTGACCGACCGTGCTGCTGCTGCTGTTGCACGAGGTACTGTTTAGCCGCTGATCAGTGGTGACGGTGGGGCCAAAACCGGTCGACAGCGTTTTCTTTTGCTCTCGCTCTCCGACCACTTATCACGATCAATGAGAGGGATGGTGTGTGGCCACGATACATAATCGCGATTCCCCGCTCGCTCGCGTTGTAGACCGGAATTCGAACGACGGTTGCTCGAGATGCAGCACGCACTCGACTTCATTGTTCACTGGCAACGCTCGAACTTGACGGTCGTGTCGCTCTTCTGACTCTGTGCGCGAGTACACACGTGTGCATTCTAAACGGACGCCGGTTCATTAGAGCCTCAAAAGTTGTGGAGTGTTATTTTCTGCCCGATTTGCAAGTAAGTGTGCAATAAGAGTGTGTGCGCTAGGACAGAAATTGGATCGTGTCCGGTGTGCTGTTGTGTGTGATGAAATTGTGATCCGATAAAAATGCTTCATCTCAGCACTTCCTGCGTGTGTTGCTGGTCTGGATTCTCTTCGCGTTAATTCTCCAAGACCTACGCTAATTGGAAGACCTTCAGAAGACGTGGTCGCTTCCCTCGTGGCAAAATGGAAAAGCGAGAAATGAGAGCGCATGTGAGCGTTTCGCGGACGGAAATAGATTTCGTTACCCTCTCGTCACTGTTGCTCCTCCAACACACTGTGTTCACCAATTGTCACGAGACTTTCAGCTCGAAACGGGAGGATACATGCTGGTGTAGTGTAGGGTGGGTAGAACACGATTACTAACCCCCAATGAGCGAAGCCATCCCAATGTTGGTACAGCTTTTTTTTTTTGCTGCAATATGCTCCTCCTGGGTTGGTATTTGTGTTGTCGCGCCTGTTTGTGGCACGCACATTGCGTCAGTCGATCGCATGCAGTGGACGAATGCATATAGTGTTTGGGAACCGGCCGGCTTATGGTTAGTTTCTCTGGACTTTGAACCGTGACCCATGTCTTGAGAATAATAGACGCACATAAAACACTGATTTGGAAGTTCCGATACAATTTCCGAAAAAAAGATGACGAATGTTTTATTCCGGAGTTTTTTGGACAAATTACCCCGAAACTTTATCGGCGACCAGTCCAATTTGATAACTATCATCTAATGCAACCAAGAGAAAAAACCTTTGCGACACAGAATTTCTTTTACGCGTGACTAAGCGAGACCTTCATCAAATACGAGATGTTGTCGCGTTAATTTCTTATCAAAAATGCTGACTAGCCCCACCGTTGATGGATCCGTGGTCCGGTGTTATTGCTTTCTGGAATTTGTGCGTGTATGTGTGGGTCAGGGTTGGCATTGTGCTGTGCTGGACAGTAATATTGAAGCCAGAGAAAAAGAAAAACAAACTGCGCTACGCTATGTGTTTAAGTGAGTGTGTATTTATTAATCGCTTTTCCCCCAACCGAGGCATGGAGTCGGGCAGCAGAAGCAAAGAGCCAAACGAAACATGATATCATTGCGATAAATTTAATACTTTTATTACGCCATTTGTTAGCCTTCGTGCAGCAGTGCGCCGTTGCAAGAGGCGACACGGGCAGGAGTTTAAACTATGTTTGGAATTTTCCATTACGACTTGAAAGCGACTCTTTATCAACACACAAATCTGGCGCATATGGAACGTGTGTGTTATGGTGAAGTTGAGGAAGCTTCAGTTTTGATCGAATAAATATAATCTGCAATGTTATATTAAGTGCATGATCGAGTGCTCAAACTTGCTGCAAAATCATCGTACTATTTTGAGACCGAAGAACTGACGTTGCAGAATGGAAATTTTGCCAAAGCATCCCGTTAATTGACGCGCACCATTCCCTATAACGGCATAGTGCAGTTATATGCAGCTTTTCAAGCGTATCGCCGTCGAAGAATGGTGTTTTATTTATTGTGCTCGTATGGTTCCTAATGGTCAACACGTGCAAGATGTGGTGGCTAGTAGTAGAAATGTAAATAATTGCTTACTTCTTTAGACTTTCTTCTTCCTTCGCCATCGTTTACGTTTGTTGGTTTGTGGCGGTCGGGACGTTTTAAGTGCTGTTTAAATAAGTACACTGAAGTAGAGACGTCGGGGAGCCCTTCTGAGTGTCACGTTAACGATAAACGAGCTCATTTCTATGAAAATAACTATGAAAGTAACGCTTTATACAATGTAAGAAAATATGTTTTCTTTTATATTCCTACGTTTTATGTATTCTATCAAGCACTGCTTGTTGATCACTTCGCGAGAGATCTGATCGGTTGTACTGTACCACTTTACTCTCGTCTCGCATATGTTTACAGTAAGCAATATCAATCGGCTTTCGCTCCCGTCCGGAAAGTTTATCAACAGTTCCGTAAGCGAATCCGTGGCAAAGTTTTTCCGCCTTCGTCGTGCCTGGTATCCCTGTGAGGGTGAGCCCTGCCCAAGTCCTTCCAATGCGCGGTACACGAGAAGAGCGCTACTCCAATCCTTATCGGCACGTGCTTCACTCAATGCCACTCTGGCGCTGCTGCACAGCTGACCCGTGAAAGAAGGGAATAATTACGCGCGGTGTCGATGATAACCTGCCCGTAAGCTACCAATCCACCCATTCGCCACCCCCCAGATCGTACTATCGTCCGAGAATAGCACGACGGAATCTGGGGCAAAGTACCTTTCCTCGTACTTTAGCGCACTTGGCTCAGCTTAATCGTCCCGACTTTACTCGGGCTGGTTCAGTGCCAGTTTGCGCTCTGAACCATTGGTCAAACGGAGCTAATGGTCCCGCTAATGAGCCATTAATTTCACTTACCAGAAGGGTGCGCGCATTGGAGCCAGTGCGTGGAAGCGTATGTAAAATTCTGTGATTTAAAGTACATTGTCATTCCTAGATAGATCGATCCGACTTTTTAAGGGTCAATTCGTGCATTAATTGGTGTACCGATATGTTATAACGAGCTAATTTTCTTGTTTTTCTTTTACTTATAACAGCATACAACACGTAATCTCGTGCTCCTATCATCGCTTCAACATCCACAGTCTTCCGTGAGTTTACTACTGCAGCAGTGTAGTCTCACAGTAGTCTCAAGAATCTTGGACGTAGTGAGTGTTTCGAAGTGTAACATTGTACCTAGTACATCAGATTGTTGAACTCAGTGTTGCGTGGCTCAGTGTATAAGTGTGTCCTGCAGGTGTTGGAAGAGTTTGTTAAGCATACCTTCCGTAAGATCCGTTCAATCAAACTTTAAAAAGACATTCAAACAATTTGTGTGCCAGTGAAGTTTGGTGGTTTCTCAAGTGTAACAAAGATCTGTGTAGTGCGGTTATTAGCTGTGCAACGCTTGTGTGACTCTCAGAAATTTGAGTGAAATCTTCCACTGCACCAGGTTATCCAAATTTCACTCGAACCTTTGCCGTTTAGAATGGCCCCACCCAACAATGAATGTTCGTATGAAGTAATCAACAATGTCGCCGCTTCGGAGGAGCTGGCCCAACGATCTACCGAAAACGACGAGATGCCCAAGATGCAGATGGCATGGGAGACTCCGGCCGCTCAAGGGCTTTACGATCCACAGAACGAGCACGAGGCGTGTGGTGTTGGTTTCATCGTATCGATCGAAGGCAAACCAAACCATAAGGTATGTGTTTGTGTGTGTGTGGCGCGTCATTAGTTTTTAACATATTTTTTTCTCTATACAACACACAAATCTTACCTTTACGTTCTCGTTCGCTTTTCAGATCCTGCGCGACGCTCAGACGCTTGCCATACGAATGAACCATCGAGGTGCGTGCGCCTGTGATAACGATACCGGCGATGGTGCAGGTGTTTGCACTTCGATTCCGCATCAGCTGTATGCCAAGGAGCTGTAAGTGTTTTGTTAATTGATGGCGCCACACGCCCCATTCAGACCATTAAGCTTTCGCACTGTACTCGAGATGTACGCCGTAGTACGCTAACGGTAGTAGTGTAGTTGATGTTAGTTTACATGTACAGTCGTGTCTTCTTATCGACATCCATCCGGAGCGGTTTATTGCGTCGTTCGCGTGATGCATAGTGTGTGTCTAATTCCTGAGTGAGTTCTCCCCAGCCAGGGTTACACTAGCTTGGTGCGGAATTCAGTCGTCTCTTGCGCAATGACCCGGTCACGTTCCATCCATACCGGTTTAAATGGGATTTTAGAATGAGACGGCCACTTTAAGGAGGAATTTTTATTACCTTGTGAGTAGTTTTTATGAAGCTGGACACAAGGTATGTTGTCCGTCCACTCTGTATCTGTCTGTATTGATTGTATCTTGGCCGTATTTGCAAATAGTTCGATTGTCCTTGTGTAGGACGATTATATCATTACTTATTGCGTTAATTAAATTTACTGCACCAATCCTGAATGTTTGCTTGACCACCGTCATCAGTAAATTCTTGCTCCAATTAAACTGTTTTGACAATTTCTTAACGATGAAAATCGTTAATGGCAAGCAATTTCGGGGTCGGGTTTTTTCGCATTGTACTTCAATCAGATTTTAAATTGTTCTACACAATCGTACGTTACACCGTTTGTACGTTTGTTAAGAAACAGATTTATATTACATATTGTTATAGTGTACCATATCATCTGCACAGACTTAAATGTTTTAATAGGCGTTAATTTATTCACCATTCAAGTAACAAAAACGTCGCCGTTTGACATGTGCTTGCAACAGTCCGGCATTCAACTAATTCGATGCCGTTTGCCTTCTATTGACATTGCAAGAGTGTTTAACAGCAAAACCACCATCAACCAGAGATGCAATTAATTTTATCCATGATTCGCATTTAATCAGTGCTGTTTCCCGTCACACTCTTTTCTTCTCGTCAGTGTAGTAACGTACAGCATCCTCTCTCGCCTCTTTTTTCTCACATGTCCGTAGGTCATTCGATAGGATTTAATTCGATTAAATGTTAATATGACACCGGGCACCATTGATCCTTGGCAGCATCGAAGGTTCCTAATAATTTAGGTTTGCTAGTTATGATCGACGCCCGTGGTGTGGGTCTGGTGCCAAGATAGGGGGTTTCGTTATATAGCTTGATGCTTTGTTCCACGCATTCTCGAAGCAATGAAAAGGCACGCAACGAAACGAATTTTGTGAACCTTCTTGTGTGTGACATTGATGGATATTTGCGAAAAAGTACTCGTTGTTTATATTTTCTTCCGGTTGAAGGTTAAAAACAGCATCATAAACATTAGATAATGGCAAATGGCAGGTGGCGCGCTGATGGGGAATTCTCTTCCTTTTCGTATCCGTTGTGTTGATAAGTTTTTTTTCAGTTCAGGCTATGCAAGATCTTTGGCCTACTCGTGTTGAGCTCAATCGACGTGGGATGAAAATGAACGTCGTAAAACTTAAACCTCGCCCGGGTTCAAGGATTTCACTTTCGTAATGACAAAACAAATATGAATGTGTTTTTGCAAAAAAAAAATACTATTTTTAAACCGCTCACGATCAAATCACGGATAGCGCACGTGTCAGTGATTAATTTGTTTGCTCATTACAGCAGAACGTGTTTTGAGGGGTGTGATGTGAAATTGAATGTATTGGATTTTATTTAAGTTAAGTTTGTGGAAAGCAAGTTGAACCTAACATTGTATTGCATTGAATAACGTTTTTTTGTCGATTGAAACATTTGCATTCGTCATAGACGTAATTGGACAGGCGCATGGGGACAGTCAGATCAGTGATAAGAACACCCTCGACTTGTTTGACAGATTGTGTCTAGTAAGATGGGTTTGTACAGCATAGTCTGCTGTCGGTACCGCCGTTTAGGTGGTCAAACAAAAACGTGAGAATGATTGATTGATAAGAGCGTGATAGATTTGTCTCGCTTTAAACTAGCATCTGTCGGTTGTTGTTTGTTACTCATTTGTTTAATAGACAAACAACGAGCGCCAAGCGGAAGAAAACAACGCAATAGAAATCGTTCGATTGTAGAACCGACTCGTAGGGATGGTAAATATTAACTTATTGGAAGCCAATATTGCATCATTCACGTTAATTTTCAACAGACATAAGGCGTCTTATACCTTCTACTTTTCAAAAATCTAGACAGATGGAACAATTTATTTTTCTCTTTCTTACAAGCAGCCAGCTCGAAACCTTTTAGCGATCGTTCTGTAAAAGCTGCCAGCAAACCAATACGGGAAGCCACTTGTTTCGGTCAAAACTTGCCATTAATTAGAGCGAAATCGTTTTAATTGCACTTTGCTCTTATTCAGCACGTGCCAAGACTACGACGGTCCGGCGCACATTTCGTTGCTTCAATTGGCAGCACAAAGTCGGAAATAGACGCTTGAGCCAACACAACAGCGCCGCGTAGGTTTTGTATTGCTCGCGGGGTAGTATATATTTTTGTTGTTTAGGGGGATAAAGGAGCGTATCACACTCAAATCAGCAGACGATCAGCATGCTTCTCCTGATCGGGGTACTAAATCACTGAAGACACACAAAACAACGACGTTGGGGGGAGAGAGGGGAGGGGGGGGTGTGTGTGTGGATGGTGAGGCGGAGCACACGTTTTGCAGACACAAGACGATCACGTTCAGCTGACGCCGCACAGTTTTTGAAGACAAAATATTTTTAACTATAATTACCATCTTTCCTTCTCGACAAGTGTGTGCGGACCGCTCGATTCTATAATCTTGTAAAAAGGAGGACGGATGATAGTGGACGGGTGTCATGTTTTTCAAACGTTTTTTTTTTTGTTTTTGCTACAGTATTTTGCCCATTGGAGTTATTTTTCCCCTTTCGAAAATACCGAACAGATTTCATATGTTATGTTGTTATTTTCATCTTTTGCATGGTGTGTTTTGAACAAATAACTACTGCTGTGGTACACTCGGTGCACGAATGATGATCGCCCACATGTTCTAAATAACAATTTGAGGCAGTGGTTGTGTTTGTATATATTTTTTCATCAGGCCTTGTACGAGTTTATTTACAAAATCGTACCACAAGCGCGATGGTACCATGAAGGTTAAAGAAATCAGTTTGGAATTATTATGGTTGGACAGAAGACTCTTAGTAGTTGCAGGTTGATTTGTATATTTTCAGCGAGTTGTACTCGCTCATATCGTACAACTTTTAGTATACGGTTTTTGTAAAACGAGCCAATGGGGCTCCACAAAAAATGTGGAATGATGAAGGACGTCATTCGAGAAAATCTCATTAGTTATAACGAATTTTAGAACAATTCAAAAGAACTTGTTTTTCAAGTTAGATAAATAGATGTGTTTATTTATCTCAATATTTATATAAACTATTTACAGCACCAGAATAAATACAATTTTGCAGTTTGCTGTAACTTCAACCTCTACCGGTTTTACCTAATGTCCCAAGGGATATTTACGTTTCGAATAAAGCGCAATCCTACCAGATGCTTAGAACATCACGCTTTTAGTATTGTGTGAAATGTATATACAAATAGTACACAAACAACACACACCAACCTAAGCGCGTTCCTCTAGCCTGCTCTACGTTTGTTCTGAGTGATACAACACATCGGACGAAATCGCACTAAGCGAGAGAGAGAGAGAGACCCTCCCACCGGGTTTTATGAATGCACAAGTAGTAAACGCCGGAAAGCGCAAAGGACAGCAATCAGAATCACGCACGGAGCGCGTGATCGCGCATTTGCGTCTTCCCGATGTCGCAGTTTTTTATTGTTATTACCCCCGGTGTCGCTCAAACCGAATCTCTATTACTTTGCCGCAGCCGCTGTCGGAGCTAGCCCTCTTATCGTCGTCGGTGCCGGGATCTCGCGGACCGAGAACGAATGGCAAACGCATGAAAGCATATCAGGAATGCAAATGAAAATCGGTAGATTTTTGTTTTTTGGTAGTTGCTGCACGCCATTAAGGTAATGCGCGATTTGCGAGGTGCATAAAAGGCACGGCCAAAAATGTTTGTGTTGACCAAGACGTTGTTTTATCGTCCCGTCACAAATGCAACTTGACATTCAGTGTACCGGTGGGGGTAGGAATACGTTAAAAAGCACTGGTAGTATTCAAAACAACTTTGTTTTTGTCTCAAGATGTTCATAATTGTTTCGTTGGATGTTTTTTTTTAGCACTTCTCTGCATATAAAAGCGTTCAACGTCCATCGTCAAGGGAGATGTCTTCGTTAACGATGGCAAATGATGTGTGACATGTCAGAGCATTCATTTTTGGAACTACGTATTGTTTGCCATTTTTACAATATTGCAACGTAAGCAAGAAAATAACCACTTTTGTGTGGGCGGCTGATTACAAAATGGGGTCGTTAATCTTCGATGTTTTTCATGTGCAATTTGGTGGGGTACTCCTTTACATTAGCAGTTCCTCTATTTACATAACTATTGTTTTTTAGGTTATTTTAAATTGTAGGCAGTATTTTAAACTGCGTTCTTATATTAAAATAAACAACGAGTTAATTAAAAATCTTTGACATGCATTTCGTCAAAACTAGAAATAGCAACTGTTTGTTTACCAAAGTCTTTCGTTCGACTCGGTATGCATAATTGTATGACGCACGCAATTTCACAGCCGATCGTTAATTGGTAGCAGCTCCAGAATCCACTCCAGACTCGGTCACATTAGCAAAGGTGCCAATTGCTTGAAACAACGCTTTAGCTGTCAATCATTAGCGTACACGATTTCCAACGAGCAGAGAAGCATTGCGCGGCCTCGTTTATTTGGCAAGTTTTCATAAAAGTTTTCCTCCATCAAAGGCACTCGGTACCGCCAACGATACCATGGGATCATACGCTACGCTCGTACGTGTAGTGCATGCGAAAGGGAGAGCAAGGTCAACTCAATGTCGTCTAGACTATTGATAGCGAAGGCAATCTACTTGTCGTTCGGAGACTGCACAGTAGCGGCAGATAATGGGTGATAATGATCTTCACTCGATAACGAAACGATCACGAAAGCATAAATCAATTTCTTCCCCGCCAGCCACTTCGGACCCTACCATGATAGAGAGATTTTGATGTGCTGCTCCCATTGTCTTAGTATTGTTTTTTTTGTATGAAATAGAAACAACTTTGCTAGTGATTACATTGCGCGTGATTCATATTGCACAATAAAAGCAAGAAAATAGTCATAAAAATTCTTGTCTAAGAGGATTCTAACAAAGCAGATTTCAAGTTCACGTGTCAAAGTCGTGGGTTTCTTGAGAGAGAGAGAGAGAGAGAGAGAGAGAGAGTGCGAGTATAACAAAAAAGTAGCAAGAGAGAGAGAGAGAGAGAGAGAGAGAGAGAGAGAGAGAGAGAGAGAGAGAGAGAGAGAGAGAGAGAGAGAGAGAGAGAGAGTGCGAGTATAACAAAAAAGTAGCAAACCAACCCATCGCAGCACCAGTGTCGTAAGAAGCGATTATGATAAGGGAACGTGCAGTGAACGCGAACTCTGAATGAAATGCCGCTTACCCTTTAACCGCCTAGAACTGGTGTTTTACTAAGGTGAACCCGCTCAGCTCCATACAAACGTTTTTATTGAGGCTAATTATTTTGATAAATTTCAACACACCATGAGACGGCGTGTAAGATTATCAGTATCAGTTGAAATTTGGTCGAAGATCGCGTCGGTTGATTCATGGAAAAAAACGAGCACGGAATTCCGGTCATTCCTGTTAGTTATTTGTGTGACTCTTTCGACAGCTAATGTTTTTTTTTATTGTCTTGAAAATGATGCAAGAAGTCGTTTAATCGTTTCTTTTTTGTGTGTTGTTCACAAAGCATAACCTTAAGCTATAAGTATAAGCTTCAACCAGTAAAAAATTGTGAGATAGGGATATCTGGTAAATTGTGATGTTCAGTTGCATTACGACATCATCTACTAGATCTTTCAAAGTAACATCTAAATTTTCATCAAAGAAATGCAATTTTCCAATCGTAAAAACGCCAAATACTCGTAGGTTAATAACATACGATAACTTCAATGAGTAAGCTGAACGTATCCTACAGATTCGTGATATGATACGTGCACCACCAAAAAACAGAGATAAAGTAATGGAAAATTTTCAAAATATAACTCGTTAGCAGTCATTCGCCACTGACGTATTCCGAGAACGGGAACGGCTGACGAAAATGTTAAACATTAGCGTGTGACACATCAGCGATTACAGTACGTGGTTCGTGTGCATTTTGCTTACGGGTGAGGGATGATGCACATTACTTGGACCCGTCTGAACTAAGAGAAAGCGGGTGGTCATTTGCGTCAATTGTTATACTTTCGTTCTGCATCTCATGTGGCGCTTTTGTAAATACAACAGATCAACAACAACTTCATTCCTACTGTTGATAACTATGATGCAAGACGCTACATGGCGAGTGCACTTGTTCGAGACGATCTAAACGCAGACGAGTTTGTGTGACGTCAGAAGCAGATTGTTATTGATTGATTTCATTGATTCCCGATAGCAGCATAGCTATTGTCGGTGTAAAATGTTCCAAGATTTGTTCCATTGTTCATTCATAAATTTATTCGATAGTTATTTAAATTGTATGACAAATATTATTCAAACAGTACCACTGATAAATATACATGAATGCATAAAAAACTCTCTTTTAACGCATTCGTTTCGTTTCGTTTTGAAGGGCTTCTCATGGCATTGAACTTCCCGCTTTTGGCCGCTATGCCACAGGCATCTTTTATCTGGATAAGACTTCGCACGAGGAGGCAGAGAAGGAGTTTAATTCTTTGGCTGAAAGCCTCGGAATTCAGGTGATCTACTGGCGCGATGTGCCCACCAACCAGGAGGCGGTCGGTGCAGTGGCTCGCAAAAGTGAACCCCTATCCCGCCAGGTGTTTGTAACTGCCGACGTCGACGAGGAAACGTTCAAGCGACATGTATGTCAAACTAGAGTTGGTCGTTTAGTACCTAAATGTTCTAATGGTATGTCCTTTTGTCGCTCCCCTGCAGGTATTCATTTTGCGCAAGCGTGCCACGCACGAGCTTCAACGTCCAGGCCGGCGCTTCTACATCTGTTCACTCGCACCGAAAACGATCGTTTACAAAGGTCTGTTTACATCGGATCAACTGTGGGAGTACTACTTGGACTTGAAGAATCCCGATTTCCTCACCTATCTGGCGCTGGTGCATACGCGCTTCAGTACCAACACCTTCCCATCCTGGGAGCGGGCTCACCCATTGCGTGTGTTGGCGCACAATGGTGAAATCAATACGCTGCGCGGTAATGTGAACCTTATGAAGGCTCGCGAAGGTGTTATGAAGAGCGAACAGTACGGGGACGAGTTGAAGAAGCTTTACCCTGTGGTCGAGCCAAACCTTTCCGATTCCGGTTCGTGTGATTGTGTGCTCGAATTTCTGACCCAAGTTGGAAATCGATCGCTGCCGGAAGTAAGTCAATGTCGGCTTGAAACAAGGGTAAAGCATTATTAACCTTTGGGCTTGTTTGTTTTTTTCATTTTTGCCGTTACAGGCCGTCATGACGATGGTACCAGAAGCGTGGCAGAACGATCGTACCATGTCACAGGAAAAGCGCGATTTCTACCATTGGTCCGCATGCGTGATGGAACCGTGGGACGGTCCGGCACTGATTTCGTTCACCGACGGGCGCTACATCGGTGCCATCCTTGATCGTAACGGTTTGCGCCCGTCTCGCTTCTACGTGACCCGGGACAACCTGCTCATCATGGCTTCGGAAGTCGGCGTTTACGACGTAGATCCCAAAGACGTTACGCTAAAGGTAGAATCTTTGTGTACTTATGCGGTTTTTCTTTTTGTAGATTCGTTTAAAACATGCTCTCATAAATACAAATCGAATCGAAATGCCTCCACCACCACCACCATCATCACCACCACCACCATCTCCACACACACGTCAGACAATCGTATCATACCACGACGTCGAACGAGTGCCGACGGACCACACCCTCCCTGACGAACCCGATTGAAGCGCGGGTCGGACAGTTAATATCATCGGAAGGAACGTATCAACTGACTCACGGCACACAAAACGCCATCGAATCATTCTCTCATCGATTGTTGGTCGGTTTTTCGTCCATCCTCGTCGTGTGCCAGTGCAAGAGCATAAGAGCAAGAAATGTCCAAGTACGTGGCATCGGACGGAAGAAGTGATAATTGGCCTTCGAAAAGAATCATCTCATGAAATTACCGTACCACCACGGTATTACCGGTGTCCAAAGCGGACGCTTAATACGCTCATAGCCACCACGCAACAACAACAAAAAAACGAAGAAGAAGTATTTTCCAAAGAGATCACCCAAACAAAGGGGGAATAATACTGTGCGAATGTGCGTAAATACCTCTGGGTGTGTGTGTGGAAAGCGGAGTGGATGTATGTGTGGCTGGGTTCGCGCGCTCGTCTCTGTTCCCATGGTGGTACCGGTGGATTCCAAGTCTTCCTCCCGTTATTCGTTGGGAATGTCCCGGGACAAGTGAGCGGTAATGCTTCTCACCCGTAGCTCTTAAGGCATTTTCATTTCTAGTCTTGTATGTTTTTTCTCTTCTTCTTATTATTCAAGTTAACCATGTTTCGTCCGAGATCGTCACGATCGCGTTTCCTTCCACTTCATCTCGGTGTACCGTCTGTTGCGTGCATACTGTCGCATACACATACATACAAACACATAATAGCGCTATGTAGGAACAAACAGACATGTTTGTGCAAGTGAAAAGAACCATCATTCAGAGCGATCCGCGCGTATTCCTAATACCCGGCTAGCCAGCCATTCATTCGAATAAAAAATAAAACGCACACACAGTCAGGATCATCATCACGCAAAAAGGCAAAAACACATTCTGCTTCCGTTATGTGTTTCGATAGGCAAACTGATGAGCTTGACAACTTTTCTAATCATACCAATGTTTCCCTATTCTTTTCCCTTGTAAAATCGCATCGCATACGACTCTCTCTATCTCCTACTACTTACTGCTCAATTCCACGTGCATTATTGCACATTCATCATCGATGTCAACGGCGCCCCGACACATGTGCTGGATTCACGTAAATTGAACATAATTTAATACCTTAAACATTGCAACGCCTTTGGTCGTCGAATCGCTGTGAATCCTTGTGAATGCGCGTTTGTCGTCTAATGTACAGAGCCGCCTGAAGCCGGGTCGTATGCTGCTGGTGGACACGGAGCAAAAGTCGCTGATTCAGGACATCGAGCTGAAATCGGAAATTGCCAAGTCTCGACCGCATAGCGAATGGCTGAAGCAACAGGTAAGGAAGAACGGTGGGCTTAATTTGTTTCTGGGTTTGTTTATTTGAGCACAGATTCACATACGGAATACAGGAAACGAATAGCAGTTAACGACGGATGACGGCTGCTACTGTCTACGTATGCAGTGCATAGTTTAAACCGGCAGCTACAGGATCGAATTCTGAAAGCAAAGTTGCTGTTTCTCATTTCAAGTTCACAAATCCTTCCTATAGTTCATATAATACCCCGGTAATGATGTATAGTTCTGGTTCATTAAGCCATAAAAATTAGCAAAAAACTAACATTTTGTCATTCCTGTTTCGTGGAAAACCCTGCATTTCACTATTCATTTGATTGGTGGCGTAACACACCCTCATGGAAACAAGTTGGCACATTTACTAATCTCTAAAACTTATTTTCTCTTTCTCTCTCTCTCCCTCTCTCTCTTCTTGCGACATGCAAAAATTCTTCATTCCTCGAAAAACTGTACTTGCCCACCTTATTATCCATCGATTATAATTGGTGATTTATTTGTGTATCGTTTACCTTGTCTCGTTTGTTCATGTTTATACAACACTCGTTGTTTTTGTTTTGTATTTTTTTATCCTTTATCTCTCATTAATTCATAATATCATTAACTATTTGCGCGGGATACGTTATGGGGTTATGTTTACAACAACGCCTACTTATCATACAACACCTTCATTCATATAATTTTATTACGGAATGCCATTACAACAATAATTTGTTTGCCCAAAACAAAACAACTACACAACTATAAAAATTAAACAATCGTCACCTTTGTTGCAACATCATCATGACACTACAGATGGTAAGTGGATTTAAACAATATTCAGCCCTTCGAGGTTATTGCGTGTGCGCCAAACTTGCAACTTACTTTTCCATGCTTTATGCTTTTTATAAAGGGCTTTTTTGTAAACTTTGGATTTGGTTGGTTGCTGCCGAATAATCATTCAACGCTTCTTAACTATGGTAGATAGTAATGTTTAGTTTAAAGAAAAACATTTGTTTGTGCTACATTATCGAAGTTTAAAACTATGTATTAAAACAATATAATAATTTTGGATGGCGGTGAAAATTATACAATTTTTACAGATAACTCAATAAATTCATTTCTTTTGAACGTGTTAGCAGTAGCGATGGGCGAAATGATGGTTTGATCGGAATCGATTCCGGAGCGCTCCGAATTTTGCGAAATCGATTCCGAACAGTAGGTCCGGGATCCCCTTGCAAGATGTGTTTAACTGGTTCTTTCAAAGTACGTGAGCGGGTGAAAGGTTATTCCTTCGTTTTTCGGGGCCCCCTACGAGCTCGGGCCCTCCCGCGGCCATTCAGTCCGCTTACCGTCAAATCCGCCACTGCACCGATCCGGA
Organism: Anopheles maculatus; assembly: GCA_002091835.1. Classification (NCBI taxonomy): domain Eukaryota; kingdom Metazoa; phylum Arthropoda; class Insecta; order Diptera; family Culicidae; genus Anopheles; species Anopheles maculatus. The sequence goes on from KZ062759.1 coordinate 15,259, forward strand.
ATCGGTTTCGCACCCGCATCCGGAATCGGTTTCACACCCGCATCCGGAATCGGTTCCGCACCCGGATCCAGAATCGGTTCCGCACCCGGATCCGGAATCGGTTCCGGATCTGGTTCCAGCTATGGAATCGGAACCAGGTAGTTCCGATTCCGAGCGCCCATCACTAGTTAGCAGCCGTTAAGTATGTTTTTTGTTGTTGTTACTTGTTCATCTCCGTCTAATGGAGACTTACCCTGAACAATGTGATGAGCCCAGGCTCTATCCCAAACACCACATGCCTCTTTGAACCACAATACCGCGCAGACAATGTCATGCGTGATATGATACTGTGACACTTAAAGTCCTAACTTGAATACAAAAGGAAAATAATTGTTATTTGATCGTTAGTTTACTTGTTTAGCTTATTGATCAGCTCCTCTCGCACGAGGTTCGAAACAAATGGGATATGATACTTGTCCTCCAGGGCGGCCCGGTGGTAGATGCGACAGCGGCGCCGGTCTTCACACGGCCGGACCGAAGTTCAATTTTCATCTGGGCCGTTCCCCCATAGTGAGGACTGATTATCCAATTATGCAGTAACAATAAGTCTTGTAAGCCAAAAATGGCAGACATGACCTAAGAGGTCGTTGCGCCAAGAAAGAAGACCTGTGCTTACGAGTTAGCAACTGGCGACGCAATCGCTAGACCAGAGAAACTTTGTCTGCCCACAGAATGCTAGACTTAAAAACGATTGATGTTGGAGACGATGGACTGCATCATTGAATGAATAGTAGTTAAAATCATTATTTTTATGTTTGAATGTATATGTTACTTGCGTTTGTTCTATTTCTTTTATTATTCTACTTGATTGCCATTATTTGTGTATGTGCTCTTGTTAAAAGTTCTGTAGCAACTGTTTGTTTTTAGACACATTCCTTAGCAAATATAAGTGCCATAGATTTATGTGTAAACGTGTGTGTACTATTTATTAAAACCTTTGTTTTTAAATACTACTTTTTCTAGGTTTTCCTAATTCCTGCCGTGTTTAGTGTGATGCTTTTATTGTATTACATTCTTTATTTAGCTGCTGGACCCAGCCCATAGATGTTTAATGAAGTTTTCAATCGTCATTTTTTCAGATTACCATGGATGAGATTCGCGAAGCGGCCGCACACTCTAACGGGACGGTCGAAACGATCTCCAACGGTGACAACAATCAGCTTGCAGAAAAGAAGGGCATTCTGGATCCACGCCTGCAGCTGTATGGCTACACAACGGAAACGATTCACATGCTGTTGCTGCCGATGATCAAGAACAAGAAGGAAGCGCTGGGCTCTATGGGTAACGATGCGCCACTCGCTTGTCTGTCGGCGTTCCAACCGTTACCGTACGAATACTTCAAGCAGCTATTTGCGCAGGTCACCAACCCACCGATCGATCCATTCCGGTAAATCTAAATTACGTTATGCGCTGCTGCCCTGTCGAAATCGAATAACCATTCCAATTTCTTTGCTTTTTGTTTTAACTTTTCAGTGAAAAAATCATCATGTCGCTACAGTGCCCGGTCGGGCCGGAGGCAAACCTACTGGTGGCCTCACCCTCGCAGGTACATCGCATCTGGTTGGATAATCCGATCCTAAGCATTCTAGATGCTGCAGTTCTGAAACGGAACCAGCATCGCGGATGGAAAACTAAGGTTCTCGATATTACATTCCCAGCGAACGAGGGTCCACCGGGTTACATAGGCGGGTTGCGACGCGTCTGTGCCGAGGCGTATGCGGCCGCCCAGAATGGTTACCAGCTGCTGGTGCTTTCGGATCGTAACGCAAGCGCCGAGCGGGCCCCGATCTCGTCCCTGCTTGCCCTCGGTGCCGTCCATCATCATCTCATCGAGACGCGCCAGCGCATGAAGGTTGGCCTAATCGTGGAGACGGCCGAAGCGCGCGAAGTGCACCACGTCTGCGTACTGCTCGGTTACGGTGCGGACGCGATCTGTCCCTATCTGGTGTTTGAGATGGCCGGGGCGCTACGCGACGAGTGCGTACTGGATCCGGCACTGAGCGACGATGCGATTTACCGTGCGTATGCGACGGCTGTCGAAACCGGCATACTGAAGGTGATGGCCAAAATGGGTATCTCCACGCTGCAATCGTACAAGGGTGCGCAGATTTTCGAAGCCGTCGGTATGGGTGCCGATGTGATTGATTTGTGCTTCCGCGGAACCCAGTCACGCATTGGCGGTGTAACGCTGGAGGTGTTGGCTCGCGAAGGCCTTGAGCGTCACGAGCTGGTACACGGCACGAACCATGCCGATGCGAAAATTCTGCGCAATCCCGGCCAATTCCATTGGCGTGCCGGTGGAGAAGGTCACATCAATGAGCCGGGTGCGATTGCGGCCCTGCAGGAAGCAGCCGTCAACGAGAGCAAGGGTGCGTATGCGACCTTCCGCGATACGACCATGCGTAGTGTGCAGCTGTGTACGCTTCGTGGGCAGTTGGAATTTGTTAAGGGTCGTCCGCGCGTCGAACTGTCGGAGGTAGAACCCGCCAGCGAGATTGTGAAACGGTTCGCTACCGGTGCCATGAGCTTTGGCAGTATTTCACTCGAAGCTCATCAAACACTAGCCATCTCGATGAATCGCATCGGCGGCAAGAGCAATACGGGTGAGGGGGGTGAAAATGCCGATCGTTACATGAACCAGGAACCGCAGCATAACCGTCGTTCGGCCATTAAGCAGGTAGCTTCGGGTCGATTCGGTGTTACGGCTGCGTACGTTGCCAATGCTGATGACTTGCAGATCAAAATGGCGCAAGGTGCCAAGCCGGGTGAGGGTGGTGAGTTGCCCGGTTACAAGGTGTCGCAGGACATTGCCGACACGCGCCACTCGGTGCCGGGTGTGGGTTTGATTTCACCTCCACCGCATCACGACATTTACTCGATCGAGGATTTGGCCGAATTGATTTTCGATCTGAAGTGTGCCAATCCGAAGGCACGTATTAGCGTGAAACTCGTGTCAGAAGTGGGAGTTGGCGTGGTTGCGTCCGGTGTGGCGAAGGGCAAAGCGGAGCATATCGTTATCTCTGGCCATGACGGTGGTACTGGTGCTAGCAGCTGGACCGGTATTAAGTCGGCCGGTTTGCCGTGGGAGCTGGGAATCGCCGAAACGCATCAGGTGCTTGTGCTGAACGATCTTCGGTCAAGGTAAAGTAAAGCTAGACATTAGTGTGATACATAAAACATCAAGCGAATGGTCTAAAATCACACATTTTTAGCAACACTGTCCACATTGGTTGACCAATATTCGCAACACTGTGGAGAGTGTTGTTAAAATGGCATGATTTGTTTTAGATATGCGGGCGGACGCTTGTTTAACGACACTCTAAACCTTACAAAATGTGTAACAATATCTCCTTATTTCATTTATAGAGTGGTCGTTCAGGCTGATGGACAGCTGCGTACGGGCTTCGACGTCGTAGTCGCAGCATTGCTCGGTGCCGACGAGTTTGGCTTCAGTACGGCACCACTGATCGTGATGGGATGTACGATGATGCGCAAATGTCACCTAAACACTTGCCCGGTTGGTATTGCGACCCAAGATCCCGTCCTGCGAGCCAAATTTGCCGGCAAACCGGAACACGTGATCAATTATTTCTTCATGCTTGCCGAAGAGATTCGTGAGATCATGGCCGGTCTGGGTCTGCGCCGTTTCCAGGAGCTTATCGGACGTACGGATCTGCTGAAGGTGCGCGAAACGGTTTCGCACAAGGCAGCACTGCTCGATCTGCAGATGTTGCTGAAGAGTGCGTTGGATTTGCGGCCCGGCACCAACATCGTGGGTGGCTCGCTGCGTCAGGACTTTGTGCTGGAGAAACGGGCCGACAATGAGCTGATCCAAAGCTCGATGGGTGTAATTGAGGGCACCGAAACACAGAAGACGATCGACATGCGCATCAACAACGAGGAGCGTGCGTTCTCGAGCACCCTGAGCTATGAGATCGCTCGGCGTTACGGCGATGCGGGTCTACCGGAAGGACGCTCGATCAACATCAACCTGACCGGCTCGGCTGGCCAAAGTTTCGGTGCGTTCCTGGTGAAAGGTGTCAAAATGACGCTGCAGGGCGATGCCAACGATTATGTCGGTAAAAGCCTTTCCGGGGGCACGATCGTAATACGTCCACCGGAGGGCACCACGTTCGAATCGCACCTGAACGTGATCGTGGGCAATGTGTGTCTGTACGGCGCTACCTCGGGACGTGCGTTCTTCCGTGGTATTGCTGCCGAACGCTTCTGTGTGCGCAACTCGGGCGTAACGGCTGTTGTGGAGGGTGTCGGTGATCACGGTTGCGAGTACATGACCGGTGGAATGGTGGTAATTTTGGGCCTGACCGGACGTAACTTTGCCGCCGGTATGTCGGGCGGAATCGCGTACGTGCTCGACACCGACGGCACCTTCCGTTCGAAGGTGAATCCGGGCATGGTGGAGCTGCTAGGACTGGAGCTGGACGAAGACCGTCAAACGGTAAAGGATTTGCTGCAGGAGTTTGTTAACGAGACCGGCTCGGAAGTGGCGAAGGAGTTTCTGTCGAAGTGGCCCGAACCATGCCAACAGTTTGTGAAGGTATTTCCGTACGAGTATCAGAAGGCACTGGCTGCATTGAAGGAAAAGACGGTAGCGAAAGCTATCACCACCAACGGACACGCGAAGGAACCGCAAGTGAAGGACATCGAGGAATCGATCCAGGATGGACAGCTGGCGAAGAAAAAGCTCGACCAGGTGCTGGACAAGACGCGTGGCTTCATCAAATACAAGCGTGAAACGTCCGTCTACCGTAACGCAGCCGAACGTCAGCAGGACTGGAAGGAGGTGTTCAATTTCCCGCACGTTCGCTCGAACCTGAAGGTGCAGGCGGCCCGTTGTATGGAGTGCGGTGTACCATTCTGTCAGTCGAACTCGCACGGCTGCCCGCTCGGAAACATCATTCCCAAATGGAACGATCTCGTGTTCAATGGAAACTGGCGCGAGGCCATTAATCAGCTGCTGCAGACGAACAACTTCCCCGAGTTTACTGGTCGCGTTTGTCCGGCACCGTGCGAGGGTGCCTGTGTGCTCGGAATCTCCGAACCAGCAGTCACAATCAAAAACATCGAATGTGCGATCATCGACCATGCGTTCGAACAGGGTTGGATAACGCCGCAGGTGCCGCGCGTCCGAACAGGCAAACGTGTGGCTGTCGTCGGTTCAGGCCCGGCCGGTTTGGCCGCTGCACAGCAGCTGAACAAGGCCGGCCACCAGGTAACGGTATTCGAGCGTAACGATCGGCCCGGTGGTCTGCTGCAGTACGGCATTCCCACGATGAAACTGTCGAAGGCCGTGGTACAGCGCCGGCTGGATCTGATGGTTGCGGAAGGCATCGAGTTCCGTTGCAACGTGCACATCGGTCGGGACGTGATGGGATCGCAGCTGGAGCAGGAGTACGACGCGGTACTGTTTACCACCGGCGCTACCTGGCCGCGTGACTTGAACCTACCGAACCGTGACCTGAAGGGTATTCACTTCGCGATGGAGTTCCTGGAGGCGAGCCAGAAGAAGCTGAACGGCGCCCGCCCGGAATGGATTTCGGCCGAGGGCAAGGATGTGATCGTGATCGGTGGAGGTGATACTGGGTGCGATTGTATCGCTACCTCGTTGCGCCAGGGAGCTAAATCGATTACGACGTTTGAGATTCTGCCTATTCCGTCGGAAAAGCGTGGCCAGGACAACCCGTGGCCTCAGTGGCCTCGTATTTTCCGGTAAGTATATGTTCGTTGTTATGCGACGATTTTCACGATCGTTCATGCTGGTCATAGTTTTTTCGTTTGTGCAATGCTACCGGCACATGTTCAGTCCCTCACGCCAAAAGCTCCACGTTTTGCCTTAATTTAACACCTGTTAAAGGCGGAGCCACAGAGTATACAAAGCACTACTAATTGAAACTTGAAATCGCTTGTCATACCCTGTAGGGGATTTATGGCGGCCTACTCCGTTATTGGTTATGGGAAAGGAGAAACAGGAAGGGAAAGTGTAGAACGGTACCCGGACAAGCCGATCTTAGCATGCCCACGGTAAAGGGTGAGGAAGGGGACCAAAAATGCAGCGTAGAAACAAAATGTGCCGGGGAACGCTAAAAGATATCCAACACACGCTACCCGCCAAGGACGTGTAGTGGATCTATCAGCTGGGCAATTTTGGGATTTCGGCAAGTCAGGCCAGCAAAGAATTTTTTTAACGATAGATAAACAGCACAAGATTTATTACAAAGGGTAAATTACAAAAGATTATTACAATTACATTGTCCTTTTGTAGGGTGATATGTAGATAGGACGTTAGACAGTGGCTCCATCTGCTGATCGGAAAAAAGGAGTGTAACGGATGCATAAGATTGCATAACATTAGGCGTAGTTTAGTAACATACCCATTTTGTCATAAATGTAACACAATCAAAAGTTCTTTTCAATCGTATACGGGAGAAATAATATGAACGGTTTTTAAACTTTCTTTTTTTGTTTTACAGTGTCGACTATGGTCACGAGGAGGTGCGCGTAAAATGGGGCAAGGATCCACGCCAGTATTCCACCACGACGAAGGAGTTTGTTAGCGACGGCAATGGCACCATCAAGGGCGTCAACACGGTGCAGGTAGAATGGACGAAAACGCCCACCGGCCAGTGGAGCATGAAGGAGGTGCCCGGCTCGGAGAAATACTATCCGGCCGACCTGATCCTGCTAGCGATGGGCTTCTTGGGTCCGGAGAAGCAAGCACCTACCGAAATGAGTACGTTTGCGATAATGTAGCTGTGTTGACGTGAGAAAGAAAGTAATATATTTGTTTTAAATATTTGTTACAGATTTGGATTTGGACGGACGAGGCAATATTAAGACCACAATCGGAATGTACGGAACGGCCAACCCGAAAGTTTTCGCTGCCGGTGACTGTCGCCGAGGCCAATCGCTCGTAGTGTGGGCCATTTCGGAAGGTAGACAAGCAGCTAGACAGATCGACACTTATCTGATGGGCAAACCGAGTGCGCTTCCTGGTCCCGGCGGTGTCATCGATACCACCCGATCTCCGATCGCTGTCAACGCCTAAATGAGACGCAAACAGTGGAACGTGTTTAATAAAACAGCAGGCTGTCGTCTCTGGCGAGGTAATTGGGTCATTTTTGTGAGCCCGGTAAATGAGGAAACGTCAGTTTTTTTCGTTAATTTTCGTTGGAAAACAGCCCCCAGGATGTGGCATATTTATTACGATTCGATACGAGTGTAAGCTTATTTGTTACTGGCAATAGTTGCTGCGCTGTTCGAGCCTGCTGCGCCTCGATCGTCCTAGCGTCTGTTCGTTGCGTTAGTAGCAAACAAGTGTTACGAGCTAAGCACACATTCAAACATATATGTTCTGAGATAAGTATGATAATATCGCGCACAATGGTCTATAATTGTAATGTTAAAAAATTGAAACAGATGAACAACTTATATGTTAATGAACTAATCAAGGTACCAGGTATCTTTTACTGCTGCAATTGCACATCATCCTATGAAAGTGAGACACACCACACACAGTGAACATACAAATAATAGGCAGGCTGTTTTTTTAAACAGGGTAAACGCTACTAGTAATCGGAGTAGGGGTGGGACGGTGACGGCAAACGAGCTGCATTATTCAGAGAGAAATTATAAAACGAAAGTGGTGAGATATTGCATTACTTTCTGATTTCGTCATTCCTGTGCATATATACACGCATATTAAACACACTTTTATTGCGCACCACTGTTGAATTGTTTTGCCAAACCACGTGGCCCCGTCGTTGCTTGCTGTTCAATCAATCAATAACTCGCCCGTCACCGTCCTCCCTAGCGATATAGAGAATTGCGAATGGCAGTCAAGAGTGCATTTTAAAGGAAAAGGCGCAAACACGTAACATAATCGTAGAATGAAATCGAATCCACCCATGTCACAGAACCTGCACAGCGCCATCATCATGAAATGGTGTGAAACGTGTTTAATCACCATAGTGTTGCTTTGTTTAGGATTTAGGCACAGTTAAGTGACGGGTCTACACAGGCGAGGCAACTAAAGGCAGGTCTTCTGGTGGTAAAATAGACATACGGTCGATCGAAATAATTTATTTTCATTTTCGTTCATTACGTGTGCTCCATGTGGTCCGCAATGGAGGAAAGTGTAATCGTATTAAGGAAAGTGAAACTCTTGGATGTGTCCTTCGCGTTACTGCTAGAGACCGATGTTCAGGATGTTAATTTTGTGTTTTACTTTAAACCCGTAAGAGAAGAGACTGGAGAGGCGCGAACAGAACAGTGGTGTGCATTCTGTTAAGCTAAGCTGTGTTTTAGAGTTTTAGTAACATAAACAAACGAGTGCCGTATCCCTCTTTTCGTACCATCCGAGATCTGTGTTATAGGTTGCGCGTAGTTTGCGCTATAAAATAATATCAGAATATTAGAGAATGTTAATGTTTTATGTTGTTCTTTTTTTCGTTTTTGAACTTTTGCTTTAACTCAAGAGGTTCTTTTCGAAGAAGAATGCTCGAAATATATTATATTTTTTTCTATTTGGTTTTTATTTCTATCACAGTTCGTTCTCCCGTTTTTATCACAGCACGTACAAGTGAGCAAGAAAATGGCTCCTACAACAACAAAAACAAGACACATCCACAACGTAAAACTTACCTCAACTATACCCGTTGTGTATCTTACAGCAACCCAGTACCCCACCCTCTTCCGGTGTAGCGTACCGGACATCCAAAACTATATCAATTTTCGCGTTTCAACCCTATTACTCATCTTACGACATGCGGGAAAATTATTTAAAGTAGCCCGTGAACGTTTATTATAATACCAAGCTGAAGGAATCGCCCGGCGCAAGGCCGGCCACATATATATCCGGCCTTTTTGAAGTCAATTAGACGACACAATATGTAGACACCGAACTCGTCACGTCCGTATGAATTGTAATCACATCCATTCTGCGTTTCGTTTCAGCGATCGCATTAGAACGTTACGAACGTAAGGCGCACGAGACAAAGAAAACGTTAGCCAATCATACAGGAATGCGAATCTTCCAGATAAGGTTTGATCTTTTCGAAGCGTGAAGAAAGCCGAAGGCAAATCCCAAAGGGATGTTTGTGGTACCCCGTTGTGGACGTGTTATGACAATAATTAGTGTGGAAAAGTATAAGATTGAATACAGTGACTAAGAGCGACTGGATTATGTAAGGCGAAGAAGACGAAAAACGACACACATAATTAGAAACATATAACCGACTATGAAGAAATGAAATGTTCCGAGCATTACTATTATACATATGGGAAGCCAAACTAGAAAACAGCAGTAAATGTTCATAATCGTTCATGTTCCTTCATGGTAAAGACAGAAATCATACACACACACGCACGTTGAACCCATTTACCCGATGTGTCTATTTACAAATCGCTGCATAAATCAATTAAAACATATGCAATTGGTGAAAGCAAGCGTGAAACAAATTCGCACCACAAGAATCAAAATCTCCATCTATGTTCCGCCAGTTCGTATGTTTCGCCAGAACTTGGAAGAAAAACAACTCAGACATATTTAAAAAAAAAACAGAAAACAAAACATTCACACACGTTACACAAAATACATTAAATGTTTAAGGAACATAACGAAGCATAACGGAAACGCGTTACAAAAATGCAAAAGAAAAATAAATAAGAACTTATAATATGATTGTTGAAAAGCAAAAAAACAAAAACCATTGATCAAGTAAAACTGAAAGTGGATAACAATATGTGAAAACAATCACAAACGGAAAAGGAAAGTTGTGCAAAAGCAAAAGAAGAGGAAGCACATGCTGATTATATATATTATACAATATTATACATCGTTGTTAGTATTTGTTGCGATAGTGCGGAACATGCAGCTCCAGCTGCGCTTATGATATACAAACACAAACGTATTGAATGCTGCTTATACGGTTATTTTAATGCTTATCCCTATTTACAGCTACGAAAAATGTATTGCAAACTGATGGAAACAAAACGCCCTTGCACTGGAAATGTGAACTAAAAAAACGATTAAGCGATCTCGGTTATCGTTTTACTTGAAATGGAAAAAATAATTTTAACAAATGTTTTTTTTTGTTAACAATAATATAAATTACAAACCATTGCGTTCTACCGTGCACGCGCACAGTCCATCTCCCTTAAGGCCTCTTGTTGTTTCAGGCAAAATGATGCTTCTTCCAGTAGCAAAATCGATTGTCGATCAATGCACATTATCGTAGAATATAAAGCATACCAAGTTGTTAAATTGTTCTAAACTGTGACGCTTTGAAAATTACTGGTTGGCAAGCAAAGACACTCAACTTATATACCAAGAGGGCATATGTGTGCGCATGTTTCATTGCAAAAACATTTACAACTAAAAGTATATCTATATACACGAAGCTGTACCGTATCTTACAATCCCGTTCAATAAATGTAGAAATTGAAAATGGAACATAGTAGACGCGGGGATCTCTTTTCTGTTCAACCTCCCCCCAAGGGTTGTCAACTTAGCAACGAGAAAAGTTCTGCTGTTTCAAAGTAGACTAGCATAAACTAGCCGATCATTACGTATAGTTCTACCAACAGCGATGGAAGAGTCTGCTTCAAAACGTTCGAAACTCCACAAAACTCGCAAACCGGCCAGACGAGGTACCTCCAACGTATTAAGTGAAATGAAAGAACATCAGGTTGCCGAGCTGCGAGAATTGTTTCACCTTATCGACACAAACCGTACCGGGGTTATCGAAAAGAAAAATCTACGCACCATGCTAACGCTGTGGATGGGTTGTGTACCGACCGAGGAAGAATTGGATACCATGCTCAGTGATTCCTGTGGTGTTCCGCTGAACTTTACGCTCTTTCTAACCCTGTTTGCCAAACATCTGAAGGACGTAGATTCACCGGATACGATCAGAAATGCTTTCCAGTGTATGGATACACAAAACGTTGGAACGGTTGACGAAAGCGAGCTGCGTGTTTGGCTAACAACAAAAGGTGATCTGCGATTGTCGAGCGAAGAAGTGGATGAAATCTTTTCCCGCATGGCATCCAAGGACGGTCGGCTGGAGTATGGTGCATTCGGTAAACTGTTCCAGAATAACCCAGATGAAGGTTAAGACACGAGTGCGCCGTTTAAAATAATCAGTAAAAGCGCAGTTGGTAATGAAAAGTTCGCCTCCAATGGTCTCATTATAAGTTCACTCTCTATTTCAAGTTCAATTTCGCCGCTCGCGAATCAGAATTGCGCCAAAAAAGTGGGTGAAGTCGTTTTTGCACCCAGCGAACTAACAAATGACAGTCGTTTGTGTTGAATGTTCGAACAGATTTCGAAGACATCGTCCAGCGAACCGTGGTGGAACACTTATGCTGGTTTCACCCGCGGTTTCCAAAAATCCTTTCCCGTGTTGTGGTGTGTCTAGTATACATGAGTTCAACAAGTGCTGTGCTTACCTACTCGTGTGATTGAAGATTTACAATTTAAACATCTCCATTTCGCTGCGATTTTCTTCACATTACCTTTATCACCGTCGTTACGCACTGTAGATGATGCGGCTTCTTCGCCGATCGTTGCCAATGCGCATATTCATTGAGATTTCGATTGAAGATGCTAGGAACTGAGGCTGCTGCTGCCGTTGGATAGAGGAGAAATGGATGCGCGCTTGTACGGCGCACGGCAGTACTCAGCAGCGCCCGAGCCAGAGCATTCAGTTTCAGCTGGCAATGAAAAGAAAACGAAAGCGCATCGAACCGCAAGATCGCTCGGCATGGATAAGGGTAAATGTAACGCGCTTTGGAAGAAAGTAAAACGGTTCGGCTAGCAAGAGTTGCCCACGAGATGTGGAGGAGATGGTGAGTCAACACACATCGGTTAAGAAAAAGCGAATTTGGTACTGGAATGTTGTTTTCCTGTGATAAATAATGATTTGTTTTTTCGGGTTTTCCGGATAAACCTGGGATTTGTTTTATTTATGGGTAAACGCATTCCAGCAATAAGCTACCGTAGTTCGTTCCGTGTGTGGTTTAGGAAGTGGTAAATTGCTGTGATAATGATGGCCGATCATCGATCAACAAGACAACACGATAATCGTTAAACGCTATGCACCACGGTTCCTAACTTCCTTACGATCAACAACATCTCGGGGCGCTGTGTGTTGCTTCCGATCACGTGCAAATGCAGTTCGTCTGTCCCTTTTTCCGCGTGATAGGAGAGTTAATTTTTTTCACTTTCACTGCTCGAACAGCTGATCACGTACAGCACTAACTTTTAACCCTTCGCTCAAGCAGCATGTTCTGCTATTGCACAACATGGCGCAGCTGGAAGATGGAAAAGTGATTGGAATTGAAGAGGAAGAATTAACTTCAGCTTGGTACTACCGTTTTAGTTTTTGTTTATGCTTTAGTAATGAGTTCATCTACAGCTTAATTTAGGTAATATTGTACATAGGTCATCCAAACTACGGAGGAGAAAACTTCGGAAACCATCTTCTATAAGTCAATCCAGTTCCTGCCATACGCTGATGACATATACATTATTAGAGGCTCTCCTAGGTAACAAAAGCTTACCAAAAGATCGAGTTGGATGATATTGGCACCAACAAGGTCACTGCCAACATACATTAATTTACTAGGTGATGATGTACAGGTAAGTGATCGTACATTTGAAATCGTTCTTCTTCACCTGCATGGAGTCAAAAGTCAAGATTGCTGGCTACCAATAGGTCATATTATATTTTTGTAAAGGTATTCACTCAAAAAACTTATCGTGATGGCCGCAAAGGAAACGGTATAGAACATTTATAGTCCCAACACTCACATACATCTCTCAACTAACTGCTCAACGACAGATATTTAAAGCTGTTCAAGGCTCAGAAAACGATGGACAAGAAGAGCACCTTGACTAGGCATGCAATAATGCGTTAATATTGTAAACAAAAGTCCCTATTAACAAACTTATCACTTCCTCACCAAAAGAACGATGCATATAAATGCGCGCCTTTTACCGGTTTTTAGACGCGTCTGAATGTGGGTTTCCTGTACTTCGGTGGTACCCTCACCTATATCGAGACGATCGCGATAATAACCCGATCTTCGAGTGTTAGAGTAGCAGGTATTGCATAAATAAAGCTAAAATACCTCGCCGAAGGAACCCTTTCCCCAGCTGTTCCGGACGAGAAAGCCAAAAAACATGCCCCAAAGCAACATAACAAAAACAAACCTTTATTTCCCTGGTCGGTGCCGATGCTGCTCGCAATGAAGGTGGGAGTCAAGATTTCCCCCACCATCCATGGCGGGAGTCAACCTTCCGCGAGTTCGCGTGTACCCGAAAACGCGAAAACACGAACGACTTTGGTTGATTGCAAAAGTGAAAAGTGAAATGCGACGACTAGTGGCAACACGGGGGCCACCATGTGTGATGGAGAACCCACGCCGTCGTCGGTGAAGTCATCGCTGTCCTGTGGTCGATGCTGGTAGGGGAAAAGCAACGTTTGCCTAAGCGCCGGTATTACCACATTGCGGACGTACCGGAATTGACTCCAGCAGTCGCACAGTTGCTGCTCGGGAACGGTGAAGACAACATGCCATTGGCACCCGGTCACGAACGTGTAGCACGACGAAAGTGGGTTAGTGCGGTCAAACGACGAGAAGGCAACGGGATGCGTGTTTTGGTCACTTTGGTGCAGTGTGCAGTGTTGCTGCTGTCAATCATACCCGATCGAGCGAGCGCCATCAGCTATCGGAAGGATACGGGGTAAGTAAACAGCGATCGCGTCTCGGGAAACCGAATGGCGGAATTTGTGAACTCTGTAATGTAACGTCATGTTCCCGCGCTTAGATTCGCTACCGATGGGATGGATCAGTTTGTGTTCCGGGAGCCTGCAACGAGTGCGAGAGATCCACCTTCCGCGGATCAGTTTACTCCAATGTACACGCACTTAACCCCCACATCGCAGGTGAAGCGTTCCGGTAGGGTCCGTTTCTCGGATAATCCCGATCCGACACCATCAAACGGTGGCGTGAAAAGCAATTTCTTCGGGACAGGAACCGTAGCTAGTGGCTCTTCACCAGCTGTTTCACCATTTGTTCACCGCGATCGTGACAGTGATCAGTTCTATACCGTCGGTGCCTCGATCCAGTTTGCCGGTAGTGGTGGGGACACAATCACTCCTCCACCACCACTTCCTGCCGCAGACAACCAACAGAAACCGAAACGAAGGAAGAACAAGTTCAACAAGTATGTGGCGAATGATAAGGTCTACAATGCGGGTGAACAGGGTCCAGATCTAGGACAATTCTCTTCGTACGCTGCTTACGCAAATCAACAGCGCTATTCGAGCCCTTTGCAGGGTAATTATCTAACATCGAGTGGAGCTCGTCCTGTTCAAGGTGGTCAGTTTGATAGTTCTACGCTAAACTACCCTGAGCTACAAAAGCAACAGTATCCATTCAGTATTGGGACACAGTTCCCTGGTAGTAGCTACTACAACACTCAGCAGCAACCAGTGCCTGGAACGGGAGGTGGTCTTTATAATCCTTATCAGTACCAATATCCGGGACCCTATACTTCAGACACAGCATATCCCAATCCTTACCAACAAGGATACTATCCACCACAATCACAGCCGCTAGCCAGTTCCACAGGACTGGGTCAACCGCCGAACGCGCAAAGTATTCTCGGAGTGCTACAGAGCATCTTTAATTTTGCTCCCGGTACATTCGGATCCTTCCCACCATCACCGACACGGCCCGGAAGTGCTTACGCAAGTCCTCCGGGACCAGCTGCAGGATTTGGTGGTGTCGGTGGACAACTTCGGCAGGCACTGGACAACATATCGGAAAACGATGAGCTTCAGTGCGTACCCAAGCTGATCTGCATGATGTCACGCAGTTCCAGTGGGCAAGGCTTTAGCAGTTACGTGAACCGAGGACTCCTGTCAACGTAAGTACAACACTTCCCTTCATTGTTTCCCAGCAAGTGTGGACATAAATGGTGTGTGGACTTGAAAATTCCGTCTTCCAGCATTCTCAGCGCTGTTCCGGATAGTTCACCATGGTTAAAGTTTTCGAGAGCAGCCCTGCTGGGTTATGGAATCGGAGCAAACAGTTGCGACGCCTACTATCCCAAGTGTCCGAAGGATGAAATGCAGATCCTGTACTACTTGAACAATCACCGAGGTGGGTTTTTCCGGTTCTTCAACAACGGTGAACAGGGCCAGTATCAACAGCAACAGCAGCAATATGGATAGAGGCGTCAGAGTTCAATGATGAGAAGACGACAATGATGACGATGATGTGCCAATGTGGTTTGGATAGGGCAATATTATTACTCCCCAAGCGCAATATTATTTATTGTTCGTGTGGCACTCACTACTCGCAGCAGATACACGTGTTCTCCCCTTTGTATGTACATATCCCGGAAAATACCGTCCAAAAAAGGTGCTTTTTATAGAAGAGTGTTTGTTGCCGTAAAATCTAGTGTAACTAATGAGCCGTAGCCTACTGTGCTGTGTGGGAAAGTGATCAGTGGATTAGCAACTGTGTGGGAAAGTTTGTTGCTTTGTTATCACACGCGGACCCAATTTGAACGCGTAAGTAACATGCGGCGTGAAGATCTTCGATGGTATTTAACCGTTGTTCACACATGTTTATGCAATCGATTAATGAAGAAGCTGTTTTTAAAGCTATTTAACAGTTTGATATTTGAATCAATGACCCAGTGTGAAGTGAGTCTTCTAATAAAAATAAAACTAGAGAAAGGTTAAAATATGTTGAAGAAATAAATGTAAATTAAAAATTGTCAAATACGAAAATGGACTGTCGTTAAATTACAATAATTTTGGTAAACCCGGCTTGCCAAATTTCAACTCAGCGAATTAAAAATTGTCAAATACGAAAATGGACTGTCGTTAAATTACAATAATTTTGGTAAACCCGGCTTGCCAAATTTCAACTCAGCGAATTGTGTTAGCACATCCTGGACGACCCTGGGCACTTTCGCAACAAAAGTTCAAGCTACCATTTTGGGAGTCTCCCTCGATGCCGTCGATGAAGCAAAATGAGATGAAAGAAAAACAAAACTCACCTGCGGAGGAGGACACAACGGCTTCGTTGTTTACTTTCATCGACCTCACGTTCGCCCAACACACAGCTGATGACGCATCTGTCCCCTTCCACGTGGTTGCGCTTATTGCCCTCACGAGCATGAGTTATTCAATCCGGACAGGCGGACGTAATATTGTACATGCTCTTTGGAAGATAATAAACATCAATTACCTGTGGCACCCGGGGCTAATGTGGAGCATCGGTTGAACCCGTCGTCGGTTGATTGTTGTTTGGAGAAGGAAGTTATAAAATCTATCTTCTTTTGCGTAAAGGTAGGTGAAGATTACGCAGCTTGATGTGGGGTATTGTATGCTGCTGGTAATTCATGACCGATGTAACTATTAAAGGGGAAGATATTCAAAAGTGACCTTAGACACGAGTGGCATTAGTCTAAAATTGATTATTTATCAATTTTGTAATCGAAAGGCCCTTGGGATGATAGGGTCCCTACATCCTCAAAAATGTCTTTTTGTCAATTTCGATTAATGGTTCTGATCTGAAAATACAGATCTGAGCGAAAATAAAAAGGATACAATAATAAAAATATTTTCAAAATATTCTTTACCATTTTAACCGTTATTGCTAGCTAACGATTGTGTGGTAAACGAAAATGCGTATTGCGCATGTCCCAGCATCCTCCCGAACACCGGATGCTGATACGCGGCGAAAGAATATAAAAGGAGCGACTCAGATGCTCTGTTGCCTTCATTTGTGCACGTGAACTTTACATTAACAGTTGTTATCTATACACTTTCCTATTTTCCTCACCTTTAAGTAAGTATGTTTACGATCATTTCAACTGTAGCTAGTACTGGTGCTTACTCTACTTTACTTACGTTGTAGGTACACGGAGAGATGTAGTTGCCATCAGCATCCACAACCATCATCCCCAATGACAACAACGGACAAAGTTGTGGGTATTTCTTCGAATGAAATACAAACAAACTCACCCGAATCCAAGCAACCGCAGGGTGGTAAACCGAACAGTGCTTTCGGCAGCTTAAGCTCGTTTCTTAGCAACGCCACAGGACATGATGTGCGGTGTGTATCATCCTTTGACGGGTTTGTGCATCGCTGCATGTACCGTCCGGTCGATGGTGCCGCACTCGGTGTGGCACGCGCACTCTTCGGACTGGCCATGCTTATCGACATCCCGGAAGAACGGGGCGGTGGAGATTTAGATCTTCGCTGGGGTGAACCACGCGACTGCCGCTTTCCGCTCATCCATTCGATGGAACCACAAACGCTACCGAGAATGGGCATTATCTACGGATTGATGTGGCTCGGTGCGGTCGGTATTATGGTTGGCTATCGGTTCCGTATCGCAGCTGCCATTTTCACTGGGACGTACTGGTATGTTTTCCTTCTGGATAAAAGCGCCTGGAACAATCACAGTTACTTGTATGGGTTGTTGGGGACGATCTTCTTGTTTACCGATGCGCATCGGTGTTGGTAAGAGAAAATATAGAGGATCGCAAAATAAGAGCTTTTTGTTAATCATCCTCCAATTTCCATTTGCAGGTCGATTGATGCATGGAAAAACCCACCCGAAAATCAAACCGTCCCCTTCTGGAACTACTTCATTCTCAAGTTTCAATTCTTTGTGCTTTACTTTGTGGCCGGTTTGAAGAAGCTCAGCCTCGAATGGTTATCCGGGTATGCGATGACCAACCTTAGCTATCACTGGGTGTTTTTCCCTTTCCGTGCTCTGCTCGGACCGAAGCTCACCGATCTGCTGATTGTGCATTGGTTTGGATGCATCTTCGATACGACGGTTGTGTTTTTCCTTGTCTACGGTCCAACTCGTCGGTTGGCCACTCTTTTCGCTTGTGCTTTTCATCTCATGAATTCGAGACTGTTTCATATCGGTATGTTTCCTTGGGTGTGCCTATCGCAACTCCCGCTGTATTACAGTTTTAGCTGGCCAAGGAGACTCGTTCCGTTTGCGAATAGTACACAGTCACCTGCTTCGAGCAATAAGCATACCGAACAAGACAACTGGCCACGGGAAGAAAAAAGTGAGAACAAGAAAAAGCACAACCATCATCGCCGCAAGTGGACAATGGTGGCCATGTTAGCGTACTGTTCACTACAACTCTTCCTACCCTACTCGCACTTCCTTACAAAAGGATACAATAATTGGACCAACGGGCTGTACGGCTACTCGTGGGACATGATGGTACACGCCTGGGACACAATTATGATTGGCATACGGGTGGTGGATCGTCACGACTCGGAACGAATGCACTACGTTGAACCATTTGCTTTTGTCGATAATGATCGGTGGACTAAACATGCCGACATGGCCATTCAATTTGCACGCTGTATCGAACGAAACATTCAGCAGGAAGCTCCAAAGCTTACGGCCTCAACCAGGCCGAGTTTAATCGAAGCGTCGGCCATCCCAAATGTGTCGATCTACTTCGACATTTGGTGCAGCATGAATGGACGATTTCAGCAGCGTATATTCGATCCCAATGTAAACATTCTGCAGGCACCGTGGTCACCATTCGAACCGGTCGAATGGGTGCTTCCGCTGTTGCATCAGTTCAGTGGATTGCGCGAGACGCTGATTCGTCGGCAAACGGATGAAGTGCTTAGCTGGAGCAACCATTCGGATGTACTCTTCATAGCCGACTTTCCCGGTCTAACGCTGCACAACTACGTTGGCGAAGATCTGTACAACGTTTCACTGACCGTGCTGCAGGGAACCGTTCGATATGCGGCATCACTAGATGAAGACGTTGCCCCGGGTTCGGAGATTCTACACACAGGACAAAGTGCGTCAATTCCAGCGGGAACGTTCCACGCTATCGAAACGATTGGGAGGGAACCATCGTGCTACATGTACACGTACGTAAACCGCACCAAAGAACTAGAGGCAATTCGGGATGGGACGGAAGCGAAATCACAACCGGCAATGCTACCGCTCGGTGACGAGTTGCTGCATCGTTGGGAGAACTTTATCCGTTTCCTGCAGCACGTTGGAAACTCGTTGCTTTATGAGGTGTACGGTGTCCCCATGCCTAGACGCCTGAAGGAACTCGTTGCTGATGGATAAGAGTACCGATAATAACGAAAACACGGGTTATATTCCAGCTTGCTATATGTGTAGTGAAAAAAAGGGGACAGATAACGATGACGATTTTGTTTTGCAATTATTCTGTACAGCTTGTATGCTCGTTAAAATAAACCGTAAACTTATAATTGAATTGATTGCGCCAACCTTTTCTACAGCATTTTTCCACGAAACCGTAAGTTCCTACCGTTAGTAAACAATTGAAAAAATGTTATTTGTACCACCCGTTTGACAGTTATCGTTTTTCCTGTCAAAGCAACATCTGCGCAAAATGCAAAATGCTGTCAGTACGAAACGTCAGCTGAAAATGGCCGCACCGCTGCTGCTGCAAGTCGTATCAAAACAAGCTCCCCAATTGAACCGCAACCTGCTGGAAGGTGTACGACTTTCGTATAAAAATCCTCATCCGCTGTGCGAAAGTTACTGCCGGCTACATTCGCGGGTAAGTGTGTGTCTAGAATTGAGCTTTTTATTCTACAAATTGCCCGCTTGCATCGTGTACAAGCACCACCGACAACGACGGTACTCTCGCGAAGTGCAAAATCCCGTGCGGCGCGGATATTGATACGTTTATTTGCGGATGTGTGCGGGAAGCTGGTGGCGGTGGATGGTAGAGAGTGAAAAGCTGCGGGACGTTTTATGATTTTAAGATTTCTAATTCCTGTTTTGCTTCCAAAACCTGGCAACGTTGTGATTGATGGTTAATTTGTGTTCAATTTCAGCCGTGATTCATCTTTTCGCTCTCTTCCAACCACCGCTGCTACCCGATCACACGTTCCCGATATATCAGATACGGGATCAGATAAAAAAACCCTCTTATCACAAAGGGAAGGAAGCTAGAAGAAACTTCAACTGCAAGGCCAAGTCCAAGGCTACGCCAATACGTGCGTGCAGGTTACAAACAGCTGTTGTGGCTTACATAATCCGGACGCAATGACAGCTGACGGAATGACCTCGATACGCAACGAAG
Source organism: Anopheles maculatus (assembly GCA_002091835.1). Classification (NCBI taxonomy): domain Eukaryota; kingdom Metazoa; phylum Arthropoda; class Insecta; order Diptera; family Culicidae; genus Anopheles; species Anopheles maculatus. The sequence goes on from KZ062759.1 coordinate 35,466, forward strand.
GAAGAAAAGGCGCAAAATATCCGGAAGAGTGTGTGGAACATATAGCGCTATTTCGGTGGCTCAAGCAGTTGGGATGGAGGAATGAATCGGCGCTAAGAATAGCCAGCTTTGAAGGCACTGGCAAAGGATTGTTCTCACGCAAACCACTGGCAGAGGGAGATTGTTTAATATCGCTACCGTACGAAGCCATGATTGGTCTGAACGTTCTCGAGCGTGATGATGACTTCCGGAACATGTTCGACGAGACCGCACTGCAGGAGAGAGCACAATCCTCGGAGAAGATTTCTTTTCAGTCTCTATTGGCCTTTTATTTATGCGCAGTCAAATCTTCCCGCCTGGATGCGTATCTTCAATCACTGCCAACCAACTTTACGAATCCATACTTCTGCACAAAGCAAGAGCTGGTGTATCTGTCGGAAGTGCTGCTACAAAGAATGGTGGAACAAAATGGAGCGATAAAGGCTGGAATGGAAAGGATAAAATCCGTCCTGCGGGAAGAGTACAAACCTGCTATAGAACTGGACAAATTTAAATGGGCATACTTTGCCGTTAATTCTCGCAGCGTTTTCCTCGACCCTATGGCAGTGAAAATGATCAACAGTTTTCTACCGTCCGGCTCTCTGTTTGAGGATTTCCTAGCTGATGAACCATCAATGGCATTGGCTCCATTTTTAGACTTTTTTAACCATCAAAGTGGCACAAAAACGAACAGCGAATTATCGCTATCGATCACACAAATACGTGACCGCTTACTAAAAGAACAACCGCTGGAGCTATTCTACAACCTGTACACGGACGCTGCACACCCAGCAGGGCAACAAATTTTCATCAGTTACGGTACACACAACAACACCAAACTGTTGCTCGAATATGGATTTTTCGTTCCCTCCAATCCGGACGACTTTGTAGAGCTCACGCTCGGAACCATCAATGCATTTATCAAACACGATTCGGAACTACGCTGTTTGCGCTTGCCACGCGAAAAGTATCGCTTTCTGGCCGATCACCACCTCGATGAACAGTTGTTTTTCGTGCCGGACGATCTGCTTAGTCACAATCTCGCCGTCTGCCTAACGGTCCTGTTCGTGGAGCGTAACATTCACCACATGAAAGCGGTCGCATTCGCAGACACACCGCCGCTCGAACCGATACGAGCGATTGCGCTTCGTTTGCTGAATTTTCTCCTGCTAGAAATCGAGCAAAGTGTGGCAGGTTTAGGCAAGCTGCCGGAGCTAAGCCCGGCCGGGACCGCTTACCGAGAGTACCGTCGAGAGTGTGGTGTATTTTTGAATAAAATCAAAAGTAGCTTCTAATTGCGTTGTTTTTGTTTCTCTGCACGTGCCCATCATTAGCAATTGCATGCCAGTGGCGTGGTTGTCGCTAACTGGTACAATGACGACCGGAAACGAAGAAGCTTGCGGCAGGAGCCTTGGGCACAGAGACGGAGCTACTCCAGCCAGCCAAAAAATCAACAAGCAACCGAAAATGCCCTGCTGAATATCTTTCAGAAGAAGAACAAAGGTAGGGCGTGAACGGAAAGCATATGGCATGGTTATTTCCGTTTGAGAGCTAAACATGCAATTGCGCCGTGCGTAACTTTACTATTAATATTTCACATTACTTACAACCATTACTGATTATCTATCATCTGCACCGTTTTATACGGACTAACATGAATTGATTTCCAACTCCCATTTTCTCGACCAATTTACTAACTCCCAGTGGTCGGCATACATCTCGGTGCAAAGAACCAAGCATAATTAATAGTTGAACTAATTCTTACAAATTCTGCCAATACATTGGGGTTTATTTTGTAGTACAAGACATGTGGCCAAGTTATTCTAATCACCAAAATTGGAGTAACGAGGCTCTTTATGGCCACATAAGTTCACAAATATCCGATAGGGCTTGAGCCAATAATGTATTAGGGGCTGGTGACTTAACAGTCTTGTAAGATAGGCGTAAAATATACTCCAGAGGTGCCCATACCGATATTCCCAACGTCCCAAAGAAGTGATCAGTAACTTGTTATTAGGCAAACCTTGATCGAAAAATCTGACCGGTGAAAAGGACTTATATGAGATTAAATCTAACTACCGTAAAACCGACCTGGCAGGAGTTGCTCTGTCCTGTAGGGTGCTTCTTAAGTTCATGAATAGTTATTAGTTTAGCTTTCTAACGCATACGATATAAGAGCAATAATCAGTAGCACTTGTGAGTGAAACATCAGCGACGATAGACACGGTTAGCAAGAAAAGAAACTGGATCAAAGTGCCACACTTTGCCGACCACTGTACTAACCCAACTGGTTAACAAAGTGTTTGCTATTTCGCTTGAAATTGTTGCAATGCTGCGTATCGTTTTGCTTTTTTGTTTTGTTCGATTTGCTTTGCTCCCAGTACCGTATCCCATTTCTTCTGTTCCATTTTGGCACCACAGTTCGTTCGTTCGGCATATACACACACCGGTCAATGGTCATCCAGAACACTGAACTATACATTTTCCGCACCTAAATTTTTACACAAAACTTCCAAAATTATTTCTGTACAGTTTAGACTGTGCTTTGTTTGTGATTGTAATCGTAACGCGCACACAAATTATGTTTGACCGTGTATAGTTTTTGTGTTTTTTGTTTGTTTGTTTTTTTGGAACCGATTCCCTCCAGCGTTACACGCGTTATTGTCTGGTACTTCTTTTTTCTCTCTCTCTCTATCTTTTTCTCCTTCCTATTGCGATTGAAAAATGGAATCGAAATCCTTCGTCCGAACTTGTTTTTGCACGGTCGACGGATGAACGGCAAATCAATCGAAATGGTCAAAATGGCCCTTCTCACCACCAGCACTATTGGGTGGTGTACCCCTTCAGTGTCCCAAACCATGGTCACGACAGCAACAGCAACAGCAGGCACGGTACTATCGTCGAAGCGATGGTAGCACAACGAACAGATTGCATCCATCATCGTCATCATCCACATCGCTCGCTGGCGGTGGGTCACTAGCGAAACGTCGTACCATAACTGCGAACGGCGGGTCTTTTCTCCAATCTCAACTCACTACCACCAACTTCACTTCACTGCAAGCTCCATTCACGAAACAAACACCACCCATTCGTCATTGTTTCCATCTAGGGCACCATCCGGCATCGGGCGAATCGATCGGCACGTACGATGGACCGGAAATTACTGCCACGGACATGATCAAAGCGATGGCGACCTACATCTGGCCGAAGGACGATGCGATGGTCCGGAAGCGGTAAGATAACAGCAAACTGGTGTGCTATAAATCACTCCTATTACTCATTTCTGTTTCAGCGTCCTGATTTCGCTAAGCTTGCTCGGCGGAGCAAAGGTGCTGAATGTGTGCGTTCCGTTCCTGTTCAAAATGGGCGTCGATAATTTGAACCTTCTGAGCATGGACACGGTTCCGCAGGCTGCATCAGCGTTAACCATCTCCGTGCTGCTAGGATGTATGATCATAGGAAGAATTCGTTATCGCAATCTCCTTTGCTAATGCATATTTTATGATTTACGTTCCCAACACAGACGGTATTGCACGGGCCGGTGCGGCAGGTTTCAACGAGCTTCGGAATGCAGTGTTTGCTCGCGTAGCGCAGCATTCGATCCGCAAAATTGCCACCAATGTGTTCCTGCATCTGCACAATCTCGATCTACAGTTTCATCTTAGCAAACAAACTGGTGCTCTTTCGAAGGTAAGCAACCTCTACGGAACCGACATTCAAATGCGAAACATCAATAGACAATTGAATCCTGTGCTGTTCCACCCACAGACAATCGATCGCGGATCGCGTGGCATCAACTTTGTGCTGACGGCGATGGTGTTCAACGTTGTACCGACCATGTTTGAGCTGGCGCTCGTATCGAGCATACTCGGCATGAAGTGCGGTATGGCTTACGCTGCCCTGTCCATGGGCTGCGTTGGTGTGTACAGTGCGTACACGCTCGCGGTCACCCAGTGGCGTACCAAGTTTCGCATCTACATGAACCAGGCAGAGAACGAAGCGGGCAATAAGGCGGTCGATTCGCTGATCAACTACGAAACGGTGAAATACTTCAACAACGAACAGTACGAAGCGAACCGGTACGATAAGGTGCTGAAAAAGTATGAAGATGCCAGCCTGAAAACTAGTACCAGCTTGGCACTGCTGAACTTTGGCCAGAATGCCATCTTTAGTGTAGCGCTCAGCACGATTATGGTGATGGCAGCGAATGAAATTGCGCAGGGCCGTATGACGGTCGGTGATTTGGTGATGGTAAACGGGTTGCTCTTTCAACTTTCGATACCGCTCGGCTTTCTCGGCAGCGTGTATCGAGAGGTCCGCCAGGCACTGCTCGATATGCGCACCATGTTTACGCTAATGGGGGTGCAGAGCGCAATCCAGAGCCGTGTTAATGCGCCACCGCTAGCGGTGAGCCGTGAGACGGCATCGATCGAGTTCCGTAACGTGGGATTCCGATACGCGCAGAGTAACGACATTTTCAAGGATCTTTCCTTTACCATCCCGGCCGGTAAGAAAATAGCGATTGTCGGTGGTTCTGGATCGGGCAAATCGTCAATGGTACGATTACTGTACCGCTTTTTCGAACCAAGCACGGGCGAGATTCTGATCAACGGACAAAACATCCGGGAGGTAGATTTGCAGAGCTTGCGGCGAGCGATTGCTGTGGTGCCACAAGATTCGGTACTGTTCCACGATACCATTCGCCACAACATCCACTATGGTGATTTGTCGAAATCACAGGAAGAGCTTGAAAATGCGGCCAGAATGGCGGATCTGCACGAATCGATACAGCAGTGGCCAAAGCAGTACGATACGCAGGTCGGCGAGCGGGGCCTTAAGTTGTCGGGCGGTGAAAAGCAACGGGTAGCGATAGCGCGAGCTATTTTGAAAAACTCCCCCATCCTAATATTCGACGAGGCGACGAGCAGTTTGGATTCGATCACCGAACACGTGAGTGGGGGGCAATGTAAAACAAGCAATGTTACACAATTGTACTCAAATGAAATTCTCTTTTTTTCGTAGAACATCCTGCAAGCATTGGCCCGGGCAACGGATAATCGTACCAGCATCTGCATTGCTCACCGTCTATCCACCGTGATGGATGCGGATGAAATTTTAGTCCTAGAGAATGGTCGCGTCGGTCAGCGCGGCACCCACGACCAACTGCTACAAAGCGGAGGCCTTTACACGAAGCTGTGGGACACACAGAATCGGTTGTACAATATTGGTAGCAAGAAACCTAAAGCGGACGACGAGAAGAAGTAACTGGCAGCGTAGAAGGATGAATTACCGGTATATGCTTATGGAATTGTGCAGGATGTAACGAACCTCCGTTGTTGACTATTTTTAATCCCTCCCATTGAGGTCCACTTAGTCCCGAGATTCCACACAGGTAGAATAGTGAATTGTGATTTAATTTTTCGATTTAAACGATTTCAGTTCAATACAACATAGATTGTTATATCCAGTGTACAGTGAAAATGATCAAAAATAAACTAGAATATAATTAAAAGGAAAATTAGCAAAACTGAATTTGATTACTTTTTCCACACGTGTGCATTTTATTTGAATTTTTTCACCCAAACTCACAGCTTCTACTGACAGCATTTATAAACTGGCGCTGTCAGTTATTTGACAGCTGTCAATTCGGCGAGAAGAGGAAAAAAACACTTCGATTCAGAGAAAGTTTGCAAACAGTAACCACGACGCGGTGTGCAGCAGTGGAAAAGAATTGTGAAAATCTCAGGAAATAACCCCAGCACACACACACGATGGCCGATGTGCTTGATATCTACAACCACGAGGAGTTCGAGGTGGACGAAGATGGCGACCAGGGCATTGCCCGGCTGAAGGAGAAGGCCCGCAAACGGAAAGGACGCGGTTTCGGCAACGAAAGCATACCCCGCGAAACGATCGACTACGAGCGGATGCAGGATGACGAAGAGGAAGCGGAACCGGGCCCACAGCGATCGGTCGAAGGATGGATCCTATTCGTGACAGCGATTCACGAGGAAGCGCAGGAGGATGACATACAGGAGAAGTTCTGCGAGTTCGGTGACATCAAGAACATCCACCTGAATCTGGACCGCCGAACCGGCTTCCTCAAGGGTTATGCACTGGTCGAGTACGAAACGTACAAGCAGGCGCTAGCGGCGAAGGAAGCACTGAACGGTTCCGAAGTGCTCGGACAAACGATTGCTGTCGACTGGTGTTTCGTCAAAGGACCAAAGAAGCTTAAGAAATCTTCCGAACGACGCCGACGATAGGAGGGAATAGAGGCGAGGGTAGGAGACACAGCTAAAAACCTACTCTTCTCACAAGTAGGTAACAAACACGAGGAACGCTCATTCAACTCCAGCTTGCGTTTAACATCCCCCCAAAAAAAAAAGAGAGAACCGTCTATTCACATGTAAAATTTGAATGAAATAAATTAATCATCTATATCTTAAATACGTACCTCACCGTAGGGAGCAGCGCAGACCCGTTTCCGAATATTTTTTATTTTTCCCCACTCTAAAACAAAAAGGAAGCAAACCCAACACGCCTAATTTTGCTCGCTTCCTTTCCACGCTTGCTGGTTGTACTTGGGGCCAGCATGCCTCCGTTCGATGATGGAGGTGTTCTTCGAGGTGGCTTTCCGATGCTCATCGCGTCCTTCATCAGCAGATCAACCTCCCGATTGTTGGTCGCTTTCGTTCCAGTAGCCGTAGATGCCGACACCGCTCGACCGACGTAACTGAAAGCGTATAAAAGAGCTAGCTCATGAAATCTGTCATCAAAAAAAACGATACAATTTGCGCTCCAGATCTTTGTTGTTGCATTCTTTCCAATCGAGCGATGGTAGTAAATGGTAAAGTCTACCCGCAAGTACTGGTTTTTTTTATTACGGTTTGCTTTATTTTAACCCCATATCACTTGACCCACGCGCACGTTACGTTATCGTCGCTTGCGCTAATAAATGGGTGACATAGCTTTTTATATCGTTTTCATAGTTAGACATGTTTTTTGCATTTTAATCTGTGCCAAGAACTCAGTGCCAGGGATGTTGTTGTGTAGCAGTGCGTAAAAAGTGCATCCAAAATATATCCTTACAATGCAACATTAACGTCCCACCACTCTCTATCCAACGACGCCGTTGTTTTTCCAAAGATTTGGCTTTGGTTGGTTGGCCACCCCTTTTCCGCCTAACACAACAAGTGTATTTACACAACCCCACATAAAGCACTTTGTGCGTACGTGAATATTTTGTTCTATGCATAAGAGCTTAGCTTCCCGTTTTTGTGAATACTGTGAGCTGTGCCGTCGGAAAGACTGACGGATTCTACTGTAGGTTAGTATAGCAAAGAGGAAGAAAACGATGACTAAAACGGTACGTACGCAACAACCAACTTACATTGGTGTTGGGTAAGTAACAACAACTACCTTTGTATGTACGTTCTATCATTTAGTGTCACGATCGCCCCTACGCTCAACAATTTGTGTCCCAATCGTTCAGTTGCTCAACGGTTTTCGTAGCTGGTAGTAGTAGTAGTAGTTTGTCACTTTAAAACGAAATCAGCACCAATCGATTTCATCATGATACAATTTGTTCTTATCTATCAATCAGCAAGAGAGTAAGTGTCTTTAGTATCTGCCAGCACACAAAAACCTTCTTATTGCGAAAAATCCTAAGCCCCTAAATACTTCTTCTCTTCTCTCCATTGCATTACATGCTTCTTGCTGCATTTTCTCTCTTTTTAAACACTTTCTTAGTAAAAGCGTCGTATGTATTCTTATTCTACTGCCCAGGGGTTAGAGTAATCTTTACTTGTTTTGGTTGTTAATGCAAAAGCAAATAAAATTGCTCCTTCCTAAAAGGCATATGTATCGAGATTAAACGAAACCGAAGCAAAAGAAAATAATAAAACAAAACACATTTACTCCATATCTGTGCATTTATTCACTGCGCAACAGACTGTTGTTGTTTTTAGCTTTTTTGTTTCATCCACTGAACACATCCTTCAACAATCTACACGTGACGCGCGAAAAGTAAGTGAACTTTTCTAGAGACCGCGCGCTAGTTTCTATACACATCAACAACAGAATATAATAGAACTAGTGCCTTTTTGTTTGTTTTTTTACTAGATATATCATGATCATTCATTTACCAGTTACAGAGTAAAGAAAGAATGAAAAAAAAAACATATTGAACGTATATAAATAAATATGCTCGTGTGGGTGCCCCCATCTCGAACGATCAAGAGGACACAACCACCACAACACACCCGCAACGCGGGCGGTTTATCTATTCTTTTCACTAATTAATTAAAATAAATGTATGTATACATCGAGCTTTGATGTGTTTGTGTATGTGGTGGTGTGTGGTTGAATTGTAAAGTACTATTATCCTTTGTAAAGATGAGCTTTCTTCATCTTTCTTTTTCCTAACAAAAAAAAAAAAGAATTACAATTAGGGGGAGTTGTGTAAGGGATCTCTGAGTGTGTGTGTGAAGCGAAACAAAAAACCTTTCTGCTGACGCTTAACATACCCGCGCGCGCTGATGCTACTACAAACAAGCTTAGCTTTTTCTGTTTTTGTTGTGTCCAGTGTCTCCTGCACACATCTGTTACCCAGCTGTTGTAGTAGTATTGTTTTTATTCACTTTATATAACTGTGTACTGATTAAATGTATTCCTTTTTGTAGGTTTTCAATTCGCACCCCTAATCGTATTAAATAGAACTACTAAAACTAGCGCAAAACTTCATAAATAACCAGGCACAGGAGGCCATTAGGTGACAGGCGTTACTGCGCCCGCACCTCCTCATCGACCGATGATCCCTGTCCTAGGTAGGATGTTGAAGGATATCCTGTTTTTCACTTCGTAATATCGTAGAAATATAGTTCAGCAGCAGAACACGGTGACAAACGCGTTACGTGTTGTTGTTTCTCCTTCGTTCGGTCCCTGTGTCGTTTGCGTGTGTCGTGTTATCGTCGTTATCGAGCAAAAAGGATATAGGGGGAGGGAAACATCGTTAAAAAGATCCAACGTCTCGCGCGCGCTCATCCTCCTTGTTGCCCTTGTTGATGTGTTTGTTACGTTGCTCTCTAGCAGCAGCAGCAGCAGCAGCAGCAGTTCACCCAAACAAACACACCCGCGGTTCCCAGTTTTTTGTTATTTTTGTTCGCAGCAGCGAATTTTGATTTACAAGGCCATCGCGTCGTCCAGAAGATTTTTCAATTCCTTCAAGTGTTGGGCCTTCGAGCCGGTGGCGGTGGATGCACCACACGGACGTCCAACATAGCTGTCGGGTAGGTAGGTAAGGTCGTAGAGTCGAAGACAAAAATGCGGGGAAAAGTTAAATGAAAAAAAAAACGAAGATAAATTAGTCAATGCGTGTCCGCTGAACCGTGGCAAGCGCAACTGGTAAACCGGAAACATTTTAATTCTCTAGAGCAATTTAGCAACAATGCAACGGGGGAGAGTTCAATCATGTGGTTGTTAATACCGTACAAATAAAAAATCGAAAAAAAAACAAAACAAAAATATGTACGTAAAACAATGAAACAAGGGCGTTACACAATTGTAATGGAAAACATGGCTTTAACATGGATAGGTGGGAAATGAATCATTTAACAGCATTTTGAACAGGAATGTTTAATTAACGAATAGATGGATACGAAATGTGTATGTTTTGCGCGTGTCAAACGGAAATGGTTCTGACAGTATGTACAAACAACAACATTACAAAAGTTACTGCAAATGTAAAAGCATTGTTCGGAGAGAGATTCAACACCAAGCCATTCAAAGACAGAAACAGGCACAGGGAAAATTGTCACACAATTAAAAGCGAATTTGTTTTACAGGATGCATAAGCGCTAGGTAGGTGTGTTAGTGTAACGTTATATTACTATTAAATTTATACAGTCAACTACATTCACATCTTCAAAGTAACACAACAGATAATAAATAATACATAAATAAAATAATATATGTTACATTATTCGTTAGTAACACACTATGTTAATCAAAAGTTCTTCACAAACAAAAACTAAATCAAATTAATAAAGTATTGATGAAAATAATAATAAATAATGCAAATTTCAAATCAATATCAAATAAAAAAGCAAAATAAGGCACATATGCAAGGGCAGAAAATAATAAATACGTGCCATAGTACTTTGCTTTACACTAATACACACTAGTGGTCGTCTTATCTAAGTGCCAATCAACCTTTAGTGAAATGAAAACTAAAGATGATAATGGTATAATAAAATTAGGAATCGATAAGGCCAACCAAAAACAATCACACACACACAGGTGCTAACAATGCGCAGCGATGGTAACAACAAAAAACAAAAGCAGCTTCTTCTAATTCAGTCAATCATATTGACGTTTAGATGATTGGTTTTTTATGTAATTTAACAGTAACAAACAGCATGAATGCAACGACCAACTGATGAACCAATCAGTCAACAAAACGAAAGCTAAATGGCACAAAGAGCCCTTTCTAATGACTGAATGGATTAAACGTTAACATCATCTACTGCGCAACGTTAACACGCGTTAAGTAGCAATAATAAGCAAGCATAGCGCAGTAGCCGCCCGCTTGCAAACGCTGCCCCTGCGGCTACCTCATTTACTATTTACTATTAGGGGGATAGTATCTAGTGCTAGAGTAAGATTAAGATAGATAGAAAGAGAGAGAGAGTTTGGGTCTGTGTATGTTTTTTGTTGTTGTTGAGGCCCCTCACCTAAGTGGTCGCGATGAGATTCGCACTTTGCGACCCTTGCTGGCCGCGGAACCGCTCGTCGGAGAGTTAAAGGTACCTTGCGGGATATTGAATCCTTGGCCGGTTTTCTGCTGCACAAGCTTTTCTTCTTGCACGCTGTCAATACGGGCATGAGTAGGAGGGTTGTGGTTATGTATATTGGCACTTTCGCTACGGTTATCGTTAGTGGAGGTGGTGGATGATGGGAATGTAGTGGTGGTGGTGGTGGTGGTGGTAGATGAAGAAGAGGATTGTGTTTGTTGTGGTGAGGTTTGCGCCGGACTGGCGGCAGCGGCAGCGGCGGTAGCGCTATCGGTGGCGGAAGATGCCGGACTGCCAAACCCAAACAAACGACTAAACCACGAACTTCTGGGCTTGGGCGAGCCGGAGGAAGAGGACGGGACAGCTGGACGCCCCGGTGGCGAATGCACTGATGCCGCGGAGTCCTGCCGGGGAGTTTCGTTGTTGCCAGCGGTCGACGGCCGGTTTTTAGGTTTGTATGCTTCAAACACATCTTTGTAACCTTCATTTGCTCCTCCGTCACCCTCGACGCTGCAAAATGAAGAACGAGAGGGACGGGCCTCGTGTTGGTCGATTGCTTTTTTTTGGCTATGGTGTCCGAATTTCGTTTAAATCGTGAAGCTACTTTTGGCTTTGTTTTTATAATGAGTGAAAGAGTGAGTTGTGGTGGAGAGGACACTTACGCCTTCGCACTTACGCTTGTTTAGGTGAACTTTGGCACTTTAAAGCGAATGCAACTACTGTTTGGGTTTAACAAAAGTAAATAAATATTCCATTCGGATAATGCAACTTCTGCTTATTGCGATACTGCAACAGTACTAATTATTTACGTTATTAAAATCAACGAATGATGTAAATCAACGAACAGAAAAGTACGAATTAATCACTGCTTTTCAAACCAAACATTAATCAAACGCAATAAAGAACAAAACATACAAATAGTAAAAGAACAAAACTAGAGGTTTTCATATTAGCAAGAAGTAAGGGAAGTAGAAATCATTATCAATTGATTGGAATGCAAAACAAAACTTAAAACAGGAAGATACAACTCTGTGGCATTATCTAAATTCGAGCGAAATGAACAACCAAACGAAATAAACAGCAGTGAGGGAATGAGTAGGTTCCAATAGTTTTAATTTTAAGGACGTAGCACACTCTACTAATAGAAAATAAAATGAAAATAATGTCCGGTGTTTTGTTTAAAATGTTTTACTATCGTAAACTTTATCCGAAGTTCATAAAACGCTCTGATCCAAAGTTACCGACCATAAAGCGAATTTTTTTCTATTGATGAGATGAAATGTATTAAAGAATAAGTAAATATCAATATTGAAAATAATAATTTTGATCTAGTACCAGCAAGCAGTGCGGCCTCTCAATGATATTTGCCTATCACGAAGTTGAATACTAGAGTGTACTATCCCATTAAAATTTGTATTTGGTACTCTAATTTAATTTATGTCATTTGCCAATAGATGGCGCTTTTCGCTGGAAAGCAAATACTGAACGTTTGAGGATAGGAAATCTTGAGAAAAATAACCGTTTCAAATGTGAATCATATCTACTAATCATTTTACTTTATAAAATCTATTAAAAAATCTGAAAATGTCTAATATAGATTGTTTTCATTGTTTCATTTAGTAAATTAAACTGTTTCCCTATCCACCACTAAAATGGACAAATTAAGTTAAGATCCTAATAATTTCAGTAAAGGGCTCCAAGTAAAGTTTGATTACAGAAAAAGGAGAATTATCTTAGCAGCTCCTGTTCAAACCCATCACCGTACTAAAGTTTAGAATGTTTTTTTTTACAAAAAGGCCAAATTGTACGATTTACATTTCCTACTAAAGCCCGATTTCCATTCCCTGTATTCCGTATCAGTGCATCCGTCACTCAATTTGCGTCCCACAACCGGCTAACGATCAATTTTCGGTTCTACACATTCATCTCGTTACATCCAATTGCGCACGCGCGTGTGTGTGTGTACTACATTACGGAATCGGTCTACTAATGCGTAAAGTCTACTAGCGATACGATAAAGAATAGATAAATAGAATGAAGAACAGACAGAAGGGAACGAAGTGATAGAAATAGAGCGGAAAGTAGAGAGCGGATACGGCTGTAGAGATGTTTGTGCAGATCTAGTAGAGATTTAGAGTGCGCTTCAGCTAAAGAACTATGGATTTTTTTTTGTTGGTGAGTGAGTGAAGAGGTAGAAAAATAGGAATAAAAGTGGCACAGCAGCTCAGTACTAGGGGGGAGGGTGCACAGCAAGGAAGAAACGAAATGCCTTTTACCTATTCAAATAGGAAGGTATTGATTTTGTTTTTGTACGTATTGTCTAAAACATTTAAGTTGTGGTATGAGCGTGGAAACGTAGACAAATATGATATGTGGTATGAGGAAAAGGAATGATGACACGATTGTTTAGTGTATATTGCATATGTCTTTTGTATAGTGTATGTGTGTGTGAGTAGTTAAACCAATCAATGAAGAAGGAACTGCAACCAAACCGCAAATAGAAGGATACCACAGGAGGGGGATTATCTCAACAAATACTATCGAGCCTTTGTCATCTTACAAGACATGAATTTGGGTTTTGTCCTGAAGGAAAACAGGCATCTTAGATGAAGTAGAGCGAGCATAGGAGAGAGAGAAACCCGTTTCCATCGAATCCCAACCAAAGGAATTTTGTTTTCTTTAATTTGTGTACGTGCTCTGTGTGGTTTTTTGTGTAAGTTTTTGTTCTGTGGATCATTTCTTCAGGGATGAGATGAGATGAATGGACAACGAACACAAAGAAAAAAACGTAACCGTACACAAGTTCAAAACCAACAAAGGGAATGCTCACCTGAAATCACGAGTCGAGTTGATTGCGGTGTCGAAGCGTGGCTGCACGTACGTCCAGCAGCCTTGGTTCTTGTGTTCTTCCTGGGCCCACACCAGCTCGGCGTTCGGGTATTTGGCGCACTCGGCCTTCACCAGATCGTACGGGAAGGGCGAGATCTAAGCGAAAGAAAGATAAGGCATGAAACTTCCTTCCCACCCAGAAAAAAAACTTCACTAGCGCCACAAACAAACCTGTTCGATACGGCTGATCGAAATATCGCTATCCAGCTTACGGTCACGACGGGCCTTCAGCAGGTCGTAGTACACACGGCCAGTACAGAAGATCACACGCTTAACCTGGTTCGGGTTCTCGGCGGTCAATGCGTCGGGAATCAATCTGTAAACAAACCACGCAATCCATTAATGCAAACACATGTTCCAGAGACCATCCACCGATAACACCCTACCGCTGGAAATCGGTTCCCTCCGTCATTTCGCTGAAGTTGCTTCTGCACTCCGGATGACGCAGCAGCGATTTGGGCGTCAGCACGATCAACGGCTTGCGGAACGGTAGCGCAATCTGGCGACGCAGCAGGTGGAAATAGTTGCCCGGCGTCGAACAGTTAGCCACGATCCAGTTGATGTCGTGCAGCTGCCGGATGGCAAACTCGTCCGATTCTGGCGGGAAGTAGTCGGGATCGTCCGAGCACATCTGCAGGAATCGTTCGACGCGTGCCGACGAATGTTCCGGTCCCATACCCTCCATACCGTGCGGCAGCAGCATCACCAAACCGCTCTGGCGCACCCATTTCGCCTGTCCCGACGACACGAACTGATCAATAATGCACTGGGCGGTGTTGTTGAAATCGCCAAACTGGGCCTCCCAGCAGACGAGCGCGTTCGGGTTGGTCATCGAGTAGCCCAGCTCAAACCCGAGCACACCAAACTCGGACAGCGAGCTGTTGCACACCGTGTACGGGGCCTGATCCGGGTACAGATGGCACAGCGGTCTGTACGTCGCCTTATCGACCGTCTGATGGTGCAGCACGTGGTGACGATGCGAGAAAGTGCCACGCTCCACGTCCTGTCCGGATAGACGCACGTGGATACCTTCCTTCAGCAGCGAACCGAACGCCATCGCTTCAGCCAACGCCCAATCGATGGTTTTGTTCTCCAACATTTCCTTACGAGCGGCCAGCACACGCAGCAAACCCTTGTGGATGACGAATTCGGCCGCATTCGGTGGGGGCGACGAGAACCGGTTGCCGATGTGTACCAGCGTCTCTTCGATCACACCGGTCGGGGCGACCTTCAGTGGGTCCTTGCCCTCGAAGAAACCCGACCACGGCGAATCGATCCAGTCCTTGTACTTGATGTGCGTTTCGGTCTTTGCCTGCTCGAACGCTTCCTCGCAAATCTTCTCATACTTATCCTTCACGCTCTTGACCTCCTCGGCCGTCACCACACCCTCGGTGATCAGCTGATTCGCGTAGATATCGAGTGCCGGCTTGGTGCCGCGAATCTTTTTGTACATGAGCGGTTGCGTGAACATTGGCTCATCGATTTCGTTGTGTCCGTTGCGTCGGTAGCTCACGATATCGATGATCACGTCCTTGTGGAAGGTGGCACGCCACTCAGCAGCCACCTTGCACACATGCATCACCGCCTCCGGGTCGTCACCGTTCACGTGGAAGATTGGCGCATTGACGACGCGTGCCACGTCCGTACAGTAGGGCGACGAACGCGAGTGACGCGGATCGGTCGTGAAACCAATCTGATTGTTCACCACAATGTGGATCGTACCGTGCGTGGTGTAATCCGGCAGATCGGACAAATGCATCGTCTCAAACACCACACCCTGACCGCAGAAAGCGGCATCACCGTGCAGCAGGATCGACATCACCTTCTTGCCCTCGCCATCACCCCGGTAGAACTGTTCCGCACGCGTCTTACCCTGGACGACCGGATCGACCGCCTCCAGATGGGACGGATTGGCGACGACGGCCAGACGAATGTTCTTGTTCGTCACACGATTCAGACGCTCGATGTACGTACCCAGATGGTACTTTACGTCACCAGAACCCTATTGAGAATGGGAAGATCAAAACATTAAATCCGCACATTCGCACGCGGCTTTTTCCATTTTGCTTTTACGTACATCATCGGCCGCTTCCAAACCGGCAAACTGCGTAAAGATCTGATGCAGCGGCTTGCGGCACACGTTCGCCAGCACGTTCAAGCGGCCACGATGCGGCATACCCATGATGATCGATTCAACGCCCAGGCGCGTCGACACATCGATTACCTCCTTCATCGCGGGGATCATAATCTCGCAACCCTCCAGCCCGAAACGCTTTTCCGACGAGAATTTCTTCGCCAAGAACGCTTCGAACCCGGTGGCGCGCGTTAGACGGGCCAGAATGAGTCGTTTCTCATCGTTCGAGTACGTCATGATGTTGGGCGTTTCGAAGCGCTCGCGGATCCAGTTACACTGTTCGAGCGAGTTGATGAACATAAACTCGACGCCGATTTTGTTACAGTACGCCTTCTCCAGCCGGCCCAGAATTTCACGCAGCGGCAGAAACTTTTCCTTACCACCGATGAACGTTGTGCTCGGCAGCTTGAAGACGCGCTCCATGTCGGCTTCCTCTGTTGTTTACGAATGCGTTCCGGAAAGGCATACACAAAATGAGGATAAGAAAACTTAAACGTGTTAGAAAAGGTTGGTTTTATCAGCTACCGGTGCATTTATTGTAATATCACACAAATACCACACACCAGAAGCAAACCGAACAACGGATCTCTTTTTTTGCGATCCTTCAACATGCCAATTGGTTAACAACAGGATTGCCATAATTTATTCAGTCTTTTATACCAGATTTTTGTTCAAATATGTCATATATTCCAAACCAAAAGGTATGTTTTAAATTTGCTATGGTTTTGGTGCTTTCTTTATCTTTGTAACAAGTTTAATGTACTAAACATACAACATGTAGGTAAGATAAATTTAACTACTAGAGTTAGGAAAGCTCTCTACTAGAGGTCTCCTGAGTAGCTCAAATCTACAAATCCTAACTTGGCTATTATTTGATCTACCATCTGCGACATTATTTGACTGGCCAAGTATAATGTGATTATAATTTTTTTCTTTGATGTTTTACACTATCTTAACAGCTTGAGTATTATCTCAGCATTGGTAAAGTCTGGTATAAAAAATATTCCTTATGGCAAAGTTACAGATGCCGTTGATCGGTGTGCTTGAGCGATTGTTTTGTTTTTTTTTTAATTAATTTGATCTATTCTACTGTCCTGATGAGAATAATAAATATGCCGCTTAAGAACTATTGCACAAGTTCCATTGCAAAGCATCAACTGAAAATCATCACAAAGATAATTTTATATTAAGCAAAAGGAGAATAGTATAAAAAAATAAGATTGAAATTCGGATAACTTTTTTTGTTGGTGTTTTTTTTTCTTGTTGGATGATGGCCGATCACGATTGTTTAGCGGAAGAAAACAACAGCTAGCTTAATTAAAAATTGTTAATTAAAAATAATAGGTAAACCGTTTACCACCGAAAAGTAGTTATGGCTCTCGCATGTTTTGTGTACAGGGTTTAGAACTATTTTGCAAAGGCATCCACTACGCGTGTACGTGGGTGCACAAAACTTGCTTGTTACCAACAATAATAGTGTTCAATTTATTAAAGAAAAAAAGGCAAACTGCATTCTGACTACATTCCCAAGCGGTGCACAAAACACGGAAAGAAGAAGGTTGATAGAGAGAAAGTAGAGAAAAAAAATATTAAGGAAGTGAGAAAAAGAATACAAATGCAAAGTACATTGCACACAGGTTGAAACTGTGTGGCTGTTACGTGGTTTGTCAGTGTGTACAATGCACGCGAAGAACGCGTTCGTAATATGTGTTAGTATGCTGCGTGATTAGAATAGTAAAAGAAGCAATGTCGCATATACAGAGAAAAGCGAGTGCCCTGTGTAGTAGTAGGTAGCGCGCTCTTACGTTATAGTGCGAGATGTTGGAAGAGAAAATATACAAAACAAAGGGAAAAAAAGCATACATAAAGAAAACAAACCAGACACTGTGACTTAAAACAAATAAAAGGAAGGAAATAGATTCTAAAAAAAATGTACAAAGTATGTATAAGCGTTCGCAAACAAAAGTAATGCAATCTTTAAAACGAGGCAGAGCTTAGCTCTACACTGTGTGGGTTTTTTTGTTTTGTTTTTTTTGGTTGCGTTTATTTGGTTGTGTTCTTCCTTACTCATCCCCATCAGCAGTAGACGATCTTCATTGCTTACACACTCCAAGATCCTTTGGTGTACTATTAGTGATCGTGGAAATGAAAAGTGCACAAACGGAAATAATGCTCAAACGGAAAACGAACATCGAATGAAGAGAAAAAGGTATGAGGAAAACAAAAAAACAAATGCATTCAAAGAAGAAAAGGAAACAGAATCAGAAATCAAATATAATTGGAGACATCGTTGTTGTTTTTCTTCGAGAACAATTTCACAATCACAAAACAGATTTCGATTTTGGGCTCTAGCGCTTTAGGGAGTCGGCTCAAGCACAGCGCGGATTCACATACCATAAAAGGATCTTACTTGAAATGTAGCATGAACCATGGGCTAGGGTAAGATACGGTTTGAAAGAAAGAGGAGCAAATGTGATGGTCAGGAGAGCATGTCCACTGTTTCCACAATCCATGATCGGAACATATGATCGGATATCAGTAATGAAATGTTTCCTCGATATCATTATCATATGTAAAAAGGTGAATAACTAACAAAAGAGCAAATTATGGAACGATTTTTTTTAAATTAAAGAAAAACAAAATTTCATAACTTCAGAATTCTAGTGAGAGATCGACAGAATGGCGTGACAGATGTGTGTGTGTGTGGGATGAATTCTACGCCCTATACGCGCGTGAGTAGCAGAGGATAGTAGTAGTAGGGTGGTGGCATCTTGGTGGGGTGGCTTACGGCTCTACACACACTACACATAACGTATTCCTGGCGATCCGAACGATAGATACTCACCAAAACGGTAGGACGAGTACAGCAACTCTGGTGGAGTTTTATCGTCCAGGTCTGCACTATTGATGCCGAGCGGGTCAAGACGGGCCACATTATGCCCTCTGATCTATACACATCATTACATAGAGAGTCACATACAGAATACACACGCACGCACACACAAACACGCATATACACATACACACGCACACACACCACAATGTGAATGCCCACCGAATACCCGCGCGATTTGGTGTGTGGTGGTGGTGGTCAGGTATCGTGGGTTTGGTGGATTTGCACAATTGTTGGCCATCAAATTACACACGTAGCAGTAGTGGTGGTAGGTGGCGGTGGTGGTGGTGGTGGTGCACAAAAAGTAGAAAAATTTTGAAGTTTGGTTAGGTAAAAGAAAATCGTAGCCGAGCGCGTTGTTGTTAAGTTGTTGTTTTTGCATGTATGTAACGAATGGTTGTAGTTGACAAAAAACCATGGGCGTGTGGTATGTGACGTGTGGTATAGAAAAATGAAAATTCGTAGGTGAGCAGATTTTTGGACATTTTTGTTTTAAAGAATCCGGTTGATTTTTTTTTTCGATGTACATACATTAGTACAAAACCCACATTATAAAAAAGAGAGAGATAGAAAAAAAAGGATGGAATGAAGAAAAAAGGCAAAAATCAGTCATATTTGAATGTGCTAGAAAAAGATAGGATTATTTAAGGTACGATGTTTTACAAACATTTCCGGCGAAGGGTTCGTGTTGAAATGGTTTGTTTGAAATGACGAAATTTTTAACGCGTAAGGCTGCGAAAGGAAGATTCTCGACCCGGAGGTGGGGTTTGGGGGAAATGTGGGAAATGTTTTACAACGGGAGGAATTACAGAACTTAAACATAGTTGCAACGAAAAGCGGCTATTGTACAGACATTTAGCAGCAAAAACACAGCACAATATATCACACAGGACAAATTAAAATAAGAAGAATAAAAAAAAAACAGCACAAAGTATACATAAACGCGCGCACACACATGAAACATAAATGGAAAAGTTAAAATTAACGCAAACAAAACTCTACGATGAATTATTTAAACCGGGACACCACAGCTAGGACACAAACCATTGCATAACGGTTTGGCGTTATCCAATAGTATAACGATTCCATCAGCTCAATCTTTGAACGACATTTAGAAACAAGTGTCCCAGCGATTATAATACCATCGTAGATTGTAATACGCTCACAAAATTATACAGAAAACATCACTCGAACCGTTATTAGCCGGGTTAGTGGTTGATCGCCCATTACGCTTGTCGGCAGAACTTTGATTATTGCTAGTTTACGTAGCCCAATTACGGTGTTATTTTTAAAACCCCTTAACACTACGCAGTACCATATCGATTTGCTTCACTGTTCAGTAATTGTTATGTTTAACCTAACTGTATCTAATAAGAACAAACGGCTTTTATGTTTCCCTCGAATGCAATCGCCCTGTATAATCATCATTTGCTCTATCCCTTGCTGCATCATCCGAATCTCAATCCAAATCAGTGGCCAAAAGTGGTTAAATCATTTCTCCATTAACAAGAGCTTAAACACTAGATGCAAGTTGAGTATTAGAAGGCGAAGCTAACTATTGCAGTTAAGGTATTATATTAGGCAAGTACGATAATAGAATATTTAAAAAAAAACGTGGTAGAAAAGTAGTAAAAGTAAGGCGTTATCATTTACCGAAGTTCATATAACTGCGGGTAACTTTTTCATTCGCACGCAGATTCGCTCTCTCCGGGTTGATTTCGGCATTCAGAATGCCCAGCGGATCAATGTCCGCAACCAGGTGCCCACGGGACTGCAGAGGGGGGTAAGTAGTAGTTGTTTCGATGAAGGTTTTGGATGATTAAATATAGAATATGTTAATGCGCTTAATTGGATGCGTGTGTGTGTGTGTGTGTGTTTGTTGTTTGATGTGGAAATTGCGTTCGATTACTAAGTGATGGCAAGACAGTTTTATACTTTTTCCTAAAGTTTCAAGCATGGTCCCACGTCTTATCGCGGGAGAGTGGATGAGTCGAGCAAATACAATCCTTCATGTTACACCCAATCTACAGGCAGATGTGTGTTGTTAAATTACCCTCTGAACAACGGAATGCTTTTTTTTACAATACTTTAAAGTGATTGTAGCCAATTTGTTTTGTTATCAATTAATCTTCATTATAATATTTGTTTGACGCATGTGTGTGTGTGTGGGCTTTTTCAGGAATATTACGCCGCATGATATAATTGCATTTATAAATCGAGGAAAGACTTGTTTACGCCATGTTTCTACGCTCCAAGTTTGAAGATATCTTTCCATAAGTTCACAGAACAAAGAAAAACCGACGTGAACACTCATGCAAAACGATTAAAATTGATCCACATCGTACGTACGTAGACACCCCCCGCATAATATTTCGAGCAGAACAAAACAAGATTTTAAATTAGAGAAACTATAATTTGTTTAGAGCAGAAACTATGTTTAAACAGAAAACAAAAACAAACAAAAAAAACGTGTCCTTCCGAAGACTGCCAAAATAAAGCTAAACGGCTATAAAACTATATAGTTACTAAAGTAGCATTCATTATTTTTGTGTAACATTTTGAGCCCATTAATAAGAAAACTAATACTTGGAATGTTTTTAGGATCAAAAGGAATTTTGCTATCCTAAGCCATCGGAAGGGGGGTAGGTATACGAAGGTAGTACTACTTTTAATAACAGTGTAACTGGCCGCAGGAATAAAAAAAAGGGGGAAAATCGGTATAAACGAGAAACAGTTGGAAGGGTCTAAGGGAAGACACATGACACACGAGAGAGTGAGCGAAAGAGTAAAAGGATTGTAGGAATTGTATGACGAACGATTGCACGATTCCGGATGAGTCCGGGAAACGTTTCTCGGATTCTGGTACGGAGCATGACCGGGATGAGGGGGCTAGGGGGTGAGTTGAAAGTGGTGCGGAGGGTTCGTTACCTGATAGCTACGAATGATAGCTTGCACGGCAAGATGATCATCGATAAGCTTATCGTCGATGCGTCCACCGACGGCAACGCCACCGCCTGCCACGGCTGGCAGCGAACTGCCAAGGTACTGTGCGGCGGGTACATGGTTCTTCGGCACCGGCGCTAAGCTCGGTGGTGCGGCGTACGAGTTGTTGCGGAAATATGCATCCCAGGACTAAAATATGAACGAGAGAATGTTAAATTAGCTAAAAAGGGACAAAAAAAAACTAAGGGCGAACCCTCTTTCGTACCGCATGCACCGAAGCTGGATCCCGCAGCCACGCATTATACATATCGTCGATGTAGTTTGACGAAGAACCATTCAGAAATGGTTCAGCTGCGGCGGAGTTGTACAGCTTCACAGACGAAGCAGCAACCAGTTCCGTGGTTAGCTGAAAAAATGAACAAAAAACATTAATTTCACAATCCATAACACACTCTAGGCACCACAACACAGCAGCATTCCTCCTCCCTACCTTCGACGCTGGTTTCTTCAGCAGAAATGCTCCGAAATTCTGCTGACCCATCGGGTTCACCATATGGAGAGCTGTTCTTGCGCGATGCATTTTGACAGTTGTTTTGTCCTAACCTCTGCGTGGGGAGAGACGGTAGAGAGGCACTAGTCCAACGATTTAAACGACGGAAGATTCCGTGTGACCCGTACCGAACAAACGGTGCGTCGGTGGACGACGATTTGGATCAGATTCTGTAGCAAAAGAAAAAAGGAAAAACCGGACCGGAAAACTTTAATTTTATTGTGTTTTATACTGTTGTTCAAGAGTGTGATGAACTTTAATGCACAAATATAACCAAATGAAGAAGTTTCATTACTGAGGCCTACTATGACAACGAAAATGGTACACTTGTAAATACACAGAGTATTATTCTCTGAGCACGTATGTGTGTGTGCGTGAGCGTGCTGGAAAACTTAAATTCTCTTATCAACATTGTTGCCGTAAACGCGGAATACTGCTAATTACAAGGGTATTTGTAATTTGATTACGCATATCTATATTGTTGAGCGAATTACCAGACCGCAACGCGTAGCTAGCTCAGGTTCTCGTGACAAGGTAGCATCTAGATTGTACCGGTTACACATTTCTTTAATCTGATTTTTACCAATTTACACTGCATAAACTTAAAAAAAGGATAGAAAAAGCACAATGGTCTTATCTTACAAAGTTTTGCTCACATTTGCTAATTGTCTAGGGTCTGATGAAAACAAAACTTGGTCACGGTCAGCTGCTCTTATCGAGCGGAGGCACTCGATAGAATAACGATGATACAGGGCTAGACGCTGTAATCGCTCTTACTGGCTGAACTGTTGCATTGGAATATATAGGGTGTTCGAGATAAATTTGACAGTTACATTTTTGTTTATAACTCGTGATTGAATTGGCATAGGAAAACAAGCAATACGTCATTCGACAGCTAAAAGTGTACGGAACAAGCAGCAAAAACATCCCGTGATAAAAAAAATGCCAAAAAAGAGTCCATTGTGGAAGCGGATCACATGCATCATGATGATCCGCGCCGGACGCGACAACCGCGACATCATGCAGTGCGTGCAGTGTTCGCTGAATACGGTGAAGGCGATCCGGAGTGAGCTGGGAGAAAACAGCGACGACGACGAAGCGGTGGCAGCACAAAAACCATATTCTCAGCGGCGGGATTGCGTGCGGACCGACGCTTTCCTGGCTGACCTACAGGCGCGCGTAATGGAAAATCCGGGGATCGGAATTCGACCGTTGGCACGTGAGATGGGGGTGATGGGGGATCACGAGAGTGGCCAACGGCAGACCGTACGTGTTCCAGCAGGATTCCGCTCCGTGCCATACAGCCTCCAAAACGATAAGGTGGTTGGCGGCCAATTTCAACGACTTCACCGCGCCGAATGTGTGGCCTCTCAGCTCCCCAGATCTTAATCCAATGGATTATTTCGTGTAGGGCGCGGTGGAACGGGACACCAACAGAACCTCCAGCAACACCAAGGCGGAGCTGATGTCGAAAATCAGGCCCGTTTTCGCGGCCCTACCTCGCGAAACTGAAGCCGAGGGCGGATATTTTGAATAAAATGAATAAAATACATGGTAAGCTACTATTTCTAAAACAAAAAAAAAAATTTTTCCCCGATGATTAATTTTGTCATAAATTTTTTTTGTCTTTCTCCGTAGGTGACTGTCAAATTTATCTCGAACACCCTGTATTTACATTATTACGGTAGAATCTCAGGCTACATTCTCTGGACTCCTGGATAAAAAAATTACAACAATTAAGTCACCCAGGATGGAAAAGATGTTGACCTGCTGCACATCAAATGACAACACTGTCATATTTTGTCTGTATTAAAAACAAAAACAAGGCGCAAATGATGACAAACGCTTGGTTTAATCCGTAGGACAAAGCGTCATTGAACATCGTTAGAAAAGGGTTTTATAATGCACATGGCATTCAAAAGCTTTAAAAAGCGGACCGAACAAACCGATAACCGGATTGTCGGATGCTAAACAATGTTTATGAGCTTATTTTGCAAGGAATTTACGACCTCTGGACAGCAATAAAAAGTGTTTCTATAGACTAAATAACAAGGTTATCGTTGTAACAAAACAAAAAAATGCTTATTCTTTGTTTTCGTGGAACGTTTCTTGATAAACTCTACACAAAACATGTTTAGAATTTAAAATATAAAGCTTGAAGTTGCGCGCACACAACAGCCAAAATAATTCATAACACGTTGCATAACACGTTTGCAAATTCCATAAAAAAAACAACACATACACACACATAAAACCCTCCGATTATGTTTGGTCGACGCGGCTAGCTACGGCTACAACAGGTACAACGATTGGCCACTTTAGCACGAATTTTCCCACATCACATGAGCATTTTCCTCTAGCACCACCGCGTAGATTTTACACGTTCGCTCGCCTATAAATAAAACATTCACATCGACCGAACGGGGCGGAGGATGATTTCGGTGGGTTGGGTGGAGACGATGGTCAATAGCCCTCTCCCTTTACCGAACACCCCCGCGACGCGGCAAGGGTAGTAAGGGGTTTATCGCGTGACGGTTGAAAAGAAGACGAGCCACCGAGAACAGTCGCAGAACATCGAACTGTGTGCTGCTGTGCTGTGCGAGACTATCCCGTGTGCGACCTTGACATTGAACCACACGAAACACTGGGATGTGCGGCCCCATCCTTCTCTAGCTTGAGGATTATTTTTCGATTGTTGTTGTAAGGGTGGGCCAAGCCGGCTAGGAGCTGGGTGTATTAGTGACACTAGTGCTGGTGGCAGCATTGAAATCGATATCAACCTGCTACGCCCTTCTTTTTCCCCGTTATCAACCCGGATGGAAGGTCTTATAGTTTATGGATAGATAATTAGCTTCCGTTTGTTTATTAAAGCCCAGTCATAGCAAGGTACGAATTATGGTTCAATGACAGCAGATTCAGCGGGTGCATAACACGAAACTGTGCAGCCCTCCGACACACAAAAATAACAGACGTATTTGGAAAAACAACGCATTTTGAACCACGTGCGTCAGTACCAGGGTGAAATAGAAATGTCACGACGCGAACACAAGTTGCTCCACGAAGATCAACGTTTTCTGCACGATCGGGTGTATAATTATCGCCGTTTCGCTAAGCAACCCCGGTTTATCCTTGAGGCGTGTGTTTTGTCCGGGAGACGGTTCCTTGTATTGCGCAGTATACTACAGTCCTCTCGAAACGAAATTCTTCGTCAATTTTTCGTCGTAACGCATTTCGACAGATTGTCCTATAATAGAAATCATGTTTTTATCAACATTTTTTACACCAAATCGGGCAGTGATAAACTTCATACAGGATGCGTTGCTGCTATAAGTGGATAAAGAAAAGCCCGGCATAATAATTTCGTCATCGACATCGACAACGCACACGCACACATGGCACCAGCCTCGGTGACATCATGTGCCGGTTCCAACCAACAACCAAGCGAGAAGATGACGCACACACGTTTCCGTGACGCGTATGCGTCACACACGGCGGCGCACTGCGGAGGCGCGCGCGCATTCGCTAATCAGCAAGAGCACGTGATTCACTCGCATCCTCCTCTACACGCTTCAACCATCCCTTGGCACCAAGCGAATACCACCGCTTCGGAGGAATGTTTCAGTGTCAGCAGAAAAAAAAATTGTTTGCTTGACCGCACCCGGGTCCACCCCGGCACCCGGAATAATTTGCGCAGCATAATGAAGTCTGCAGAAATGATCGTTAAGCAGTTGGAGGCCTCAATCGTGTCCGGTGAACCGGATCGAACTGGATAGGTGGTTTCGCGAGCATCGAAAAACCTGTTTTGCGATTTTTGGAACTTCCCCCATTTTCCCCCGGCACGAATCAGCGATCGATCGAGATTGCGATCGTTGACTTATGGGAGGAAGTGATGGAACCGTCGAGCTGATTCCGCTGGCAAACTAACCGGTTTGTGGAGGTCTTTTAACCAACTTTGTGCGGAAGAACAAACAGCCAAAGGATAGGTGGCCACCCGGACGATGCATTGAATCGAATGCGTTGGCCTTGTCCCCATAAACTTTTGGCGAAGGTTTTTTCTCTCGTCACTACAGCGGCGGATTGGCAAGGAACCAATAAAATTGGGCACGTTTTAAAGTCACTTTCGATTTGTACACGCATCGCGAGAAGCAAGAGGATTTCTGTACGCATGTTACCTACATGGCACACTACATTTGGTACACGTGAATTGGGAAAGGGGTTGGCCGTGGGTTTATCAATCGCATGCTGTAAAACCGTTTACTATCTTCCTACGTCGATAGGCGCATGAACCTGGTCGTGTGTGGTGCACGCAAATAAGCAATCGGCCGGTCAATCTAATTGATAACAACGGCACCTCCTTGCAGTTTAAAACAAAAACCTGTGCTTCCGTTTGATACGAGAGAAAACACCAGGTACGACGTTGACTACGCCGTGGAGGATTGTGTCTCCACCCCTGGGCAGGAGATACATCTCTATTGCACGGCAACAAACACCGTGCAGACGATTAGATAAAGACATACTACGCTTCAGACGTCAGAGATAAATTGGAGCAGTAGAAGATAAACCAAATTCCAGGTACTGCTCACTCGCATGTGCTAAAAGGGCTCGCCAGTTATAGAAAGCGAATATTCTAAGGAGCACAAGGAGATAATTTGCATAACCACTGAACCTTGCGCTAAAAACAAAACATCTGCGGTCACTAACACAGCCTTCTTTCTCGTCCCGTCGCAAATCAATCCGGGGCCACCGCAAGCATCTCAACCAACCAGCAACCACAAAACAACACACGGTCGTCGTCGTCGTCGGCTTTGCTAAAACACAATTTCTATTTTTGAACACATTTCAAACAGTGAACCATGTTCGGACAGTGGACGATCCCTTTCTTTTAGGGGGCCGGGTTGGAAACGGTGGCAAATCATCGGCGATCGGCGAAACCTTCACACATTCGGGGTTACCTAAGCGAGATCAAGTTCGAGCGTGAACTTTTCGTCTGCTGTTAGGGAGCGACGAGAGCAAAAAAATGACTTGCGAAAAAGGGTAGAGAAAACACGGTCCACAATCTTCGATGGTTCAATGCTAAGCGGGTTGGATCTAGCTTTGGAATCTTTCCTCCTGTCCCATTGTTAATTTGCTGGCCTTCTTGTGGGCCAACCAAATCAATGTGTTGCGACGAGCCTTTAGTCACATGGGTTTGGTAACGCTTGATTCGCTAAACACAATACGCTCTCGCTACTAGCTGCCTCTATTCTATTCAGTCCATCCACTGCTACTGTTGGCCAGATTCCGTTTTTCCGTTATGTAACACGCGAAAATTTCCCTTCGGAAACGCCATCGTAGGCCACGCTTCTGTATTTTGCTACTACTCCATTCCGAACACTTCTATTTAGCACATCGCAAACGATCTGCGCGCTGAGATCATCCATCACTTTTACTTTAGAATCTCAGGATCATTGAACTGGACGACACACATTTATGGAGGTGACACGATCCATGATCACGCCCAGTGCAAAGCGCGTGGACAGTACCGCGAAGGACACACAGACACGTACCTTTCTCGGCGAGCTCAGCAGCACCGAATCTTGGCTCTGTCGCGGACTTTTCGAATGTTCGCGCAACGACAGCTCGCGAGCGACTGGGGCCGACTGGGTGCGCGATGATTTGACGGCCACGATGAAACGGGCAGACACAGGGCAGATAGATAACTAGTGTTGTGTCCCGTGTGTGTGTATGGGCAAACACAGTGTACTACTAATACACGCTCCCCGTGGGTTTTCCTTTACGGTTCGAACCGTAGAAATCACCGATAATCGAACCGGAGGTCTAGGGCTGATGTAAGAAAATCTATAAAACAATAAAGTGACTATTGGTTTTTGTGAATGGTCCGGTGTTTGGATTTTATAATGGTGAGTCATATGGTCTCGCAACAACAATCAGCCTAAAATGCAAACGTTGCACTTTTCTGCCAATGCGTGCCACACACACACATGTCACGAGACCGAACAAGAACGACTAGCAGATCGTGATCAGTGTAGGATTGACTTCCTTCGTGGATTTAAGAAGATTTGTTGTATGGACACAATATGTTTAACGGAAATAAATTATTTTATCAACTTTACTGATGGAATGTATTACGAAAAGTGTACAAATAAATTAGAATACTTCTCAATTGTTGTAATTTAATTTAAGCCGTGCAATTTTGTCTTACCTTTGCAACAACAAATGAGCCAGAAAACCAAAAGCGTTATTATGCAAGACTTTGGCTTGTTGAAAGGAATATTTTTATATTTTTATAGCACAAGGAATACTCTCTATATTGAAGTTGAGTTTCCTTATAATTCAAAGACGTCTAAATGAAACTTCCACTCGTACGTGGATAATTTAGTTAGACAGACCCCGCCGTGAAGAGGGTGGTGTTATGTCTTGTTTTCTCTACTTTACCGCAACAAAGTTAAGCGTTAGCAACAGTTTCTACTACTACTACACAGACACAGACATATTGTTTTATCAACTGCTAATAATAGCATCAAGTGTTTAAAGCAGTATCTAACACGATAGAGAGCTCAAATGTTACCGCAGTTCAACATAGTATTGAACATGCAGCAGCGCTAGTTTGTTTACACCGCGCAGCTTCGTTTGCATAATTGAGGATTGCTGTGCGAATCGAAATCGGATAATAACAATACCCGAACGCGCGCTTAGTATGTGTGCCACGGTCAGGAGGAACTGCAGTTTTTGTTTGAAGGACACGTTTTGCTTATTCAAATTTCATTAAGCACACTAGCAAGTGACGCTCGTTAGAACGTTGCAACCAGTTGATTGTTACTCCGACGTTCGTTTCTGAGCAGATGATCCTTAAACTTCGAGCCACGCTTATCATTGTGCTGCCCGTGTGAGACAGAACCTTTGGACAACCCATTAGTACACGCCGGCTTCATCCATATGCAGTTCATTATGTGCACGACAAACTGCGTAGTTACGGTTTGTCTGTGCTCGATCGTGTGTGAACCAGATTCATCCAGAACGGAAGGTGAGATAATGCACGTTCTCTGTGTGACACTTTTCATCCCCGCTTTTCAACCAACCTCACACGACACACAACCCCGACGGATCGTCAATTATCATCTTTTGTCGTGCCGTACGACTACAGCAGGTCGTTTCGCTCTTGCTGTGAGTGATGATCAATAATCGTCCTTATAAAATTAACACCTTAACCGTATCGACAATCGTTCTTGCTAGATCGCTTGCGAGTATAGTGTGGTGTCCTCTTTACATTGCGTGAAGCACTCAGAACCGGTTAGAACCGGCGAAGACAGACGACATGATCGGTCCGCCGGCAGATGATTTTCATCCATCAGCAGCACGGCTGGCGTGTGTGTGTTATGATGTGAGATGAAGGGCGTTTCACTAAACAATCGAGCACGCTTAGCCCTTTACACCCCCCAGAACCGCATTGCCGCTTATCAGCTGCTGAACTGTGATCGAAGGAGTCGTTCACCAGCTTTTTTCACGGTGGAGGCTCGTCTAGGTGGGCGATAATAAAGCGCGAGAGACTTTTGACCTCATTAATCAATCGTCCGACTGCACTGTGTTTTGGAAGCGATATTTTTGGGCTGCTAGTGCGCACCGTAATCATCCGCAATGTCTTAGAATGTTTCTTCCATCTGAAATAGGAAGGAAAAAAACGCTTGTCTGTTAAACGCGAGATGTTCGTGGAAACGTTACACAACCAATCGGGAAAAAACGCTTCACGAACCGGAAATCCCCTTTTCATGTACCGTTCGCTTCTTCTTCGGACAAATGTTTGCAGGCAGCACCTTCCCACGTGTACTTCCTATTGCTGAGCAGCCCAGATTCTCTTCCCGCAGTCTTTTTTCACTGTTTCCCCCACAGCATACACTTCATCCGAGTGAAAGGCGCCGTATACTGTGACGTTTTGCGATACAGGTGTGTGTGCTCGCCTTTTTTCTCGATTGATCTACACGGGTGTGCTGGCGGCGGATGCCACGAAGCCACGGTGCGGTTTCATCAGCCGGTGAAATGTGATTAATTGCACCACACTATACGAATGCGAACGCGCGCTAGGTGCAACACCCTCCGCTCTGCGACACTGGCCCACATTTTCGCACACTTCGCACACACCGAACCGCACATGCACACAGCCACCACTCGGTGCCCTGATCTATTGCTGGTGCATTTAGCACAAGGACACATGCTTTTCTGCCGCACGATTGTCCTTTTCCGGCAGTAGTTTCCATTACATAATTGTACTTATTTGCGACGCCCCTTTTCCCATTCCCTTCAAGCACACACACACACGCACACGCACAGGTTTACAGGTATTGTTTGCAGTAGTTATAAATAACACAAAATTTCTTAAATACTTGCAGAATTAGCGCAAAAATGTGGTAAAGTTTGTGGGAGCAGAAATTTTCCTTTACCTCACACGCACGCACGCACCAAACTTCTGCTTCTTTTTCGCTGAATGATGACAGTTAACCCTTCTTTTTGGTGCTCTTTTTCGTTTCAAAAGCGAGATACGTCAAACCGTTTATATGGGGCAGTTGAGTTCGGGGAAAAGCAATACCCAACAAGCGATTCGTGCGCTGAAGCGGTCGCTACACGTTGCGCATTGGATGAAGAGATTGAGTCGAGACAGAAATGTTTCCATTTACTTACTTGCTATTTAGCTAAGGGTTCAAATTAGGCCAAGCAACGCCGATATGGTAGACTCAAAAGCCTTTCGAGAATTTCGAGGAATATTTCTGCTGAAAATTACTTCCCAAAACAGTTCCCAGGCTCCGTACACTTACTTTTAAACCATCTCAATTTTGGTTATACTTTTTAACTGGATCGGAGAAAGAATATTTCGATTGCATTTACATTAAATTATAATTGCCAGACACCAACGTCAATTGTTTAAAGGAATTCATTCCTTTATATAGAAGTTCATATAGAAATAAAAATGTTGCTTTTTTATACTTGAAAAGCGCTCTTCTTCTTCTTCTTCTTCTTTTTTGGCAGTACAACCTCGTAAGATAATTGACTATCGACCTGTTATTGCGGACGGGAATTGATAACTGGTCCTGCCGTGTGACGACTGGCGCCCCTACCGCGTCGGCCACCGGTTTATGCATAGATAAAATGCTATTGGAACTATTAATAAGAATTTTTATTAGTTGCAGTTTAATTGAGAGATTGAAATATTCCGTAACATTAGTTAAGTTGTTACAGAATCGTAACTTGAGCATGGTAAGATTGGGATCAAATTTCAGCCGAAACTTTCCCTCGTATGAAGGAAGAGATGGACACTAAGCTTGGATGAGGTAGGTCCCCTAAGAACAGGACCTTCTAATGAAACCCTTGTCCGTTTGAAAGCTCCAAGACGAAAGCCCCTGTACTAAGCTTTCCTGATGATGTTGTGCTAAACAAGAAGGAAAAGTACTTAAATCGACCCGGAATCTACTTTAAATATTTGTTTCTATTTTAAATGTGCAATATTTACTTAGTGGAAAGAAAAAAAAATCATATGACGCAGTTTAAAACAAATCAATTAACGCTCTTCAATAACACATAAACACTTCAGCTATAGAAAACATTACTTAGTGAGGGACAGTGCATTATTGGAAAAAAATAGCTTTAGTCTGTTCTTAATTAATCTTACAAGCGAAAACATTCAAGCAAAGTTTCGTTTTCATAATTTCAGCAACAACAAAAACAAAAAAAGATTGCAAATTGATTTCTTGTCGCAATACAACACTTTCAGGCATCTCTTCGCGCGCACGTTGCACAAGATGCGCCATTGAAACGGCCAACCCACGGTTAACGGTTTGTCAATTCGAATAATAAGCCAGCTTATAGCCATCTCCCTCGCAAACGTCTATCAAAACGCTCAGTGTCGTTTTGCACTTTTTAGGAAAGAAGAAAGTGAATCGGTATCCTCAACCGTGCCACCGCTACTTCTTGTAACGAGCTTCTTTCCTATACAGGATTTCCTCAGCTCGCTGCGGTGTGTGTGGATGCTGCGTTATAAAACAAACCGTAATTGCAACCTGCGCAATGTCTCTAATCAAGTAGCAACGCAACACGATACGCACTCGCTGATGCATCGAACGACGATGTGTCTCTCAGCTCAAGGCTGCTTTCTGTGGCGCTTCAACCGGGCGAGCCCAGAATTGCAAGCTCCTTTGGAAATTTTGTTTTTTGTTTCTTTTTGCAAATCATCCCTTGCTGTGCATACTTACGGGGGGCTTGTCACCGGGCGCAAACGGTGGAACGCTTGTTAGAGTGTTGCAGTAGCATTATCCCATACGGTGGGTTATTGATTGAGGCAAGCTTCCAAATCAATCGAACGCTCGTCGAGAGATGAGCAGGAGAGAAAAAAAGGCTCGCAAGATCAGTCGTTACACTCTGCGCGGCTTGATCGTACGAACGAAACCCTCCCCACGGATTACGGTGGGCGCGATATGTACACAGACACAGACATATACGCGGTGCGTTACGATAGCGTGCGCAAATGCGTATCCCCCCAAAAATCTACAAAGAAAAAGCAAACCACCGCTCGTGCTGTCGTACGTCACATATGTGTACACTCACTCATACTCATGTGTGCGTGTGTGTGTGTTGTGGAACAGTTGAAAGTGAAATTGTTAACCTGTCGCACCGTACGGATCAGGATTCTTCCGACCGTGTGCCACTAGTGATCGTGATTCCACGCCGGAAGGTTCGCCGCGTTTCGAAGAAGCTCTCGCCGGTGCGTGTGGCAAGGAAAGTCGTACGGAAAATTGCATTCGAGAGACAGTGCAGTAAAAGTGTAGTGTAACGGGAACTAAAGAA
This sequence comes from Anopheles maculatus, assembly GCA_002091835.1. NCBI lineage: Eukaryota > Metazoa > Arthropoda > Insecta > Diptera > Culicidae > Anopheles > Anopheles maculatus. The sequence goes on from KZ062759.1 coordinate 68,516, forward strand.
CTGACCACGGACGGTGTTTAATTGCGCGAACAAAGCGGCACGTTGGTTTTTAGTGCACGTAAAGTTCAACGTACCGGGAATGAGACGTTGCTTCCAGACATCGACGGCAGCGCTGATGCTGTGGGCTGTTTTGGTGGCCTGCAGCGTACTGATGCTGCACCCGGTCCGGGCCGATGCACCGAAAGTGAGTTCGATGGATATTTTTCTACAGTTTCGCTCCTCAGTTCGGTCGATCGTCGATCGGCCCCTGTACTTGGTGTTATGTAACATGTAATGAGGATGGGTACTGTGAGGGGGGTTTGGTTTTTTTGGGCAGCTTTATGTACACGAGGTCGCACCGAAGAAATTGCACAATGTATGGTTCACTGGTGTTTCGGTACACTATATTGCTGAATCTGCAGTGTAATAATTTGAAAATGTTTAAAAGTGTTGAGTAAAGAGGTGTGAAATTTTGTGTAAAGTATGGTAAAAGAGGAATTATAATCAAACATTGTTTATTTTAGTAACTGCATAATGTGTTGTGTTCTGTCGTTTGATTGTTTACTTTTATTTTTCTCTTGTTTTCTAGGTAATTTTTTCTATTTTTACTCATATTCCACTAGTAAAAATCAGTGAATTAGTTTAGCTTAAATAATCATTCATAGTTTTATGAACAATTTTTTTTAAAACTTATGTGTTTAAATTTTAAGAGTAGCTTTTAATTTTATTAATTTCTTTTATCTGTCCTACACTTAATTGTTTATGGAATCTTCTATTAGTTTTTAATATTTTTTTTAACTTTTCAGTTATAGAATCATTTAACAACGTTAAAAGGAACTTAAAATGCCTATATTCAACGAAACAGATTTTTTTCGCAAAATGTTATTAAGGATTTTGGTAAAACGATTCAATCATTAGGTCAATCGATTCTCGATTCTGAGTCCTATTTTGCCATTCTGGTGTCCAAAACACATTAGACAATAAAATAGGACCATGATCGATTTTGAAATCTAAACCATTTTGTTGTAGTTTCAGTAAGCCACTTTATTTTTTTCACTTTAGCATTGGTCAGCCCTGAAAACACTTTTCTTTATTTGTTTTTTTAGCTTAATTCTACTTATATACTTGTTGTTTTGGCAATCAATTTTTAATATGTTTTATTTCATTTTTTTTTATTCATATAGAAGTTTTATTTCATTTTTAATAGATTATGATATCTGTTTCTGTCTATTTAGTATTGATAATATAGTCTACAAAATGCCTTTTCGTACAATTTTTTTTTCTAAAATGCATTTTTTGTATAATTTTATTATTTATATTTATTCATTTCATTGCGAACAAATCATCTGAGAATATAACTGTCTTAATGTCATACATTCTTATAAGGAAACGCAAGTATACAACAGTTTAGCTTTCATTAGCATAGGTAGTTTAAAGTTGTTGCAGTTTAGAAGTTTTCTCCATTAATTTTTCTTGATTATACCTTTTACACATTTTTTTAATTGGTTTTTAACAATAAAAAATAGTTCAATTTCATTTATCTTTTCTATCCCTCAATTAATGAAGCAACATACGAAACACAGGGAAAAAATCAATCAATGAAACACAACAGATAAAGCTAAATCCGGCCACACTATCTACCAAAACAGATTGATCTTGATTGCAGATTTTGGAGCATGTAGAGCAAAGCTGTTTTCTTGCGTGATTTTCCTTTCCCCTTTCTGATTCATTAATCTCGTATCGTTGCTAGCGGATTCGGTTCCTCGTGCGTTGTTACTCCGCTTTCGTAACACATTTTCCATCGTTGAACAAATTTTCAAAGTCAACCGCCCAGTGTACGCGTGTGCCGTACGTCGTCTGCGCGTGCAAGGTCTTACGTTGTGGCGGTCAGTCAAGCCCGGTCCGCGTCAAAGTGTTAACCCTTAGCGCATCTTTTAGGGTTCCGGTGAGGTTCACGTGCGTGTGTATAGTTATGCAAAACACGCACACGAACATGCGTCCACATGAGCGCCAAACAGCGATCTTCATTTGATGATTACTTTGCGTTGATGGTAAAGTTGCTATACGATTCGTTAGACACGATCCGTCCGCTCTTCATTATCTTTAGCGAAAATAACAATAAAAACTAGACACAACCTTGGCACCTTGGGTGATTCGTTACTGCTGCATTTACCGGTAGATCTCGGCCGGTGGCAGACTCGATGGCTGCTGCTGAAGCCACTCACCTTGACCAGTGAGTGAGTGGCAAGATGATAGAGACATGACAAAGCTTTTTTGGCAAACACTTTCGCTACAGTTTGCTCTATCACAAGCACAACATAGAGCATGTTTTAAGTGTTTTTTACTTCTTTTTAAAAAGCTAGTTATCAAAAAAATGCACTCACCGCATAAACGCAAGATGGATGCATTGGGTGGCATCCATCATATTACATCATCCACAAGGCAGACCTACGAAATTCGACAAAATTCCACTACCTTAGTTACGCCGTACCAACAGAGCATGAAGGAAATTCACCAACCAGCCTCGATCGTGTAGGACCAGTTTTGTTTCAGTTGTCGTGCTTTTTAGCTACAGGAAGCGCCGTCGTTATGCGAAAATGGTTCCGACAGCAAAGTCGATGGCTTTGCGGGAAAATGGGCAAAACGGGTTTCTGCTTATGGTGTTGCAGTGACATCCCCAAGAAATGTGAAACTTTTCGTGTCTTTTAACGTACGGGGACAGTTTTCTCTTTGGGTTGCGCTGTAATCATGAACTTCGATGGTGCTCCATCGTAGCGTCTTTCTTGTTCAGGGTACATTTTAGCTTGATGTTGAAGATGCATTTATGCTAGTTGAGTATGAGTATAAGCTTATAAATTTTTGGGTAATTCCGAATATTGGTAATAGAATTGTTTTTAAATGTTCATTTTATTGTTCTTGCCTAAGACCTTCATCTTCTCCCATATTTTACTAAAAATAATGTTTAATCATCTTCACACGGCAGGACCGAGGTTCAAGTCTCATCTGGGCCGTTCCACCATAGTGAGGACTGACTATCCAACTATGCGGTAACAATAAGTCTAGTAAGCCAGAAATGACAGGCATGACCTAAGAGGTCGTTAGGTCAAGAAAGAAGAAGAATTTTAAATCATACAGAAACTCTCTGGAGACGGATGAGTAGCTATTGTTAACAAGATTATTGAGGATTTGAGCGTCATAGTTGGGTAGCTACATACTGTATCATTAATTTGGCGAATACTTGATAAAAAAATGCTATTAAATTATGAATTCTAGTCATGAACCACTTTAATTACCTATCTCTCATTAGTTTAGCAGAGTTTTTATAACATATTATCGTCGAAATAAATATTTGTAGACGATCACGGAAGCTTATTGAAAGTCATTGACTTCTTCTTTCTTCTCTCTTGTCACTAGAATTGCTGGAAAATTTGGCCTGCATGGTTTGAATAGTGTTGGGAATTACATGAAGTAAAAACAAATACGATCAAATGATCCATTGAAAGCGTGAACTAGGAATGAATATTTTTTAATGAACAATCCATGAACTTAATTATTCTAGACAACGGACTTTGATTGTTTACTTCTCCGAATCTAGGCAACCGATTGACTAGACATATTTTTATTGGGTGAATTAGAAAGTTCTTGCATTAAAAATTATATAATTTTTGTTCGAATTGATTAGACCCTTAAATACCTCCATTCCAGACATTGACCTTCAATTATAACTAATAAATGCGTCCTTCAATAGCAATGCTGTGTTTTGATGAAAGTTAAGTTAACTTTTTTTCTTTCTATTAATGTAAATATGTTCCCTAAATTTTTGATAGTATTCAAGTTATGGTTCTTCAAAGGACATGATGGATTTCACCAAAATGATAAACAAAAAATGCATTTTTGTTTACAGAAAATTATTCTACCTCGTGTTTTATTCCAGTGGTTTTTATTCAATTCAAATTCTGGAACAAAATTACGTTATACTGGTCATTTGCAGGTCTTATAATCTGCAGGACAGCGGCGCCGGTCTTCACACGGCAGGACCGGGGTTCAAGTCTCATCTGGGCCGTTCCCCCATAGTGAGGACTGACTATCCAACTATGCGGTAACAATAAGTCTAGTAAGCCAAAAATGGCAGGCATGACCGGTCGTTAGGCCAAGAAAGAAGAAGAAAAACTTGAAAATTCCTTAAAATTGAGGCAACATGCTTACATTAATGGAAAGAATAAAAGATAACCAAACTTTCATCTCACTATTACATATTTTATTGACATAAGCCTCCAAATTTACTAAACCACTGAGGAGTCCAACTAAAGCTTTAACTTGCTTCAATATTATTATCATAAAATATGTTATTTTTTGGGTTATTGCAAATAAATTTGCATTAAAAATATAAATTAAAGCTTCTAATAATGTGTATCAATGTTTTACTGTAATTGTGCTAACCTAACCAACTGATTCCTGATTTTCTCATTTATATTTTTTCCCAGAAACGATGCCTCACCAAGCCAAATGTTTCCAAGAAAGTGGACATGGTTATCCACCAGTGCCAGGAGGAGATTAAATCAAGTCTGATCGAAGATGCGCTCAAAATCTTTACTGCCGAGCACGGTCAGTGGCACGATCGCCGGAAGCGAGATGCCGATGAGGGTGCACTGGACTTTTCCCACCCGACAATCGTTTCCCACGAGGATAAATGGATTGCTGGTGTAAGTGTCTCTGATACTTAGCTTCCTTAACCGGAACTTTACTTATCGCCTACCATTGCTACAGTGTTTGATGCAGTGCGTTTACCGGAAAAATAATGCAATCGACAAAAACGGTTGGCCCACCCTGGACGGATTGGTCAGCCTGTACACGGACGGGGTAAATGAGCATGGTTACTTCATGGCCACACTGCGCGGCGTTGATCGATGTCTCAAGGGAACGTCCAAAAAGTATCAGATCAAACGAAACGATGCTGCTGGTAAGTGGTGGCGCGATGTGCGTATCACAACACGAAGGATACTAACAGAAACTCTACTCCTTTCGCAACATTTTAGAAAACTTTGAACAGTGCGAGGTCGCTTTCGATGTGTTTGACTGCATTTCGGACATGATCACGGACTACTGCAGCGGTCAGTCGGAGCACGATCATTAAGAGCAGCCGGTGGAAAAAAAAACATATGAGTGATTGGGTGCTAGTGTTTTAATTAATTTTATGATAGTGGTTAGAGCGATTGGCGTAGTGGAAAAGAAAAGTGATGTGATGTTGTTTTTTAAAAGAATAAAATAATTCAACCAATACGATCATACGGTTTTCAAAATTAAACACAAAAATGCGGAAAAATGTCAGCAAGAAACAGAACAGAAATGTCCACCAAAACTCACCATCAGTTAATGATCTTCCGGGGTGGTTTAAATCGTTTCTGACATGGTTTCGAGGAAAATGGAAGCAGTAAATGTATTTAAATGAAGAGTACATGAGCACCATCGTGACAGTGCGGTGCTTTAAAATGTTAATGAGCTGTGCTCAAGACAATGGTGAACCGAGTGAACACAGATGAACGAATAAGGAAACATGTTTTACGAGAAGCTCATGCAAATAGCAACGAATGGGGAAGCTACACCGAAATGGAAAATTTGGTCTGTTATTACTTTTGTTTTTTTTATATGACGAACTAAACTTTTAGAACTCAAAAAAAAACGCAATAATACTGCAATACGATCAGTAGTAATTCAAGCATGTTCGAGCTTCATCACATCATAGTAGCCATCGAGATTTAAAAATCTCGTTGACAGTTCACATGACAGTTCTTTTTCTGCGTCTCCTTTGTTTTGCAATTTGAACACCGGGCCGAACAGACACAGGAAAGAAAGGGACACATTTTACTACACGCAAGCAAGCTTCCTCAAGAACGACCACAATTCAGGGCCAAACCTTTCCGAACCGGTGGTGAACAATGGATTCTGTCGGCTAAGTAAACAATCTTTAAAGAACACATACACCACCATCACACCACACTGACTCGCCCATAACCACCGCTACTACTACCGATTACGATCGCATCCGACACAAATAATTGCATTTAGAGGTTCACTGGTGTTCCATTGTTGTTCTCACGAGCCCGTGACATGGTCAACAATTTGTCATCATCCAATAAAGATCCTAAGAACAAGCGGGAACGGTTTGGGGCTAAACACTAATCGCTGGTGAGAATGGTAAGAGATGAAGTTTCGCAACGTGGTTGTAAAACTGTGACATTGTATACCACGTAAAAGATCTTGCACAGATTTGGATCGATTTTTGGAAATTATCCAATTAGAGCTTTCCGGTGTAAAGTATCATTGAAGTGTTTGTGTGGAATGGTTCAACATTTCCGGCGTTTAGATTAGGAAGGTGGCAAAAGAAGGTCTTTAAAATTAGTGCTTGTTTTATTGAAACTGATCTTTAACCAGTAATATTTTAACTCAAAATAAAACTTCTCACTGATATGTGGTAGTTTAATATTTAAATAATATTCTAAAACATATAATGTATTTTTTTTAAAGCTTTCAGTGGTTCTTTCGTTGATTCCGATGCTTTCTTGTTAACAGAAGCGATGATACTGCGTTCCACCTCATATCCCGATATGGTACTGAGAGGATCAATTGTATCTTTCGAGTAACTACTTTAAATTCCAAGCTTTTCATTGAAACCCCGAAGGACTGAAGATACATTTGAGAAACTACTTAACAGATTACGTTTTTTCTTACTCAGTTACAATCCAATTTTTGAATTCCCTTTTCAGGCTAACCACTTTTTCGGACGCGTTTCTTCATGCAATATCGACTGATTCTTGTTTGTTTCTTTATTATTAAATAATACTGTCAGTTTTTAAACAATTGCACATATTTTTCAGTATCAATGTTGGTGACTTCAAGTGAGGGGTATTTAATCGAACATTCAATACATAATAAACGCATTTAATAATAAATACACAATTTAGATGCAATTAGATGCGTACACCCGACTGAAACGCGAGGCCGATAGGATTGGGTTGAGGATCAATGCGACGAAGACAAAGTACCTGCTTGCCGGAGGCTCTGACCGTGATAGAACACGACTCGGAAGCAGAGTATTAGTTGACGGCGACGATCACGAGGTAGTACAGGAGTTCTACTACCTTGGCACGATCGTAACTTCGGATAACAACGTAAGCAGCGAAATCCGAAGGCGCATTGTTCAGGGGAATCGTGCCTACTACGGCCTTCACAAACTCCTGAGATCCAGAAGACTCCAACAACGCACGAAATGCGCCATATATCGCACTCTGATACGGCCGGTAGTCCTCTACGGGCACGAGTCCTGGACTATGCTGGCGGAGGATGCCAATGCACTCGCCATTTTCGAACGGCGGGTGCTGCGAACTATCTTTGGCGGTGTGTGCGAGCAGGGCGTGTGGAGAAGGAGAATGAACCACGAGCTAGCTGAGCTGTTTGACGATGCAGACATCCTGACGGTTGTCAAAGCCGGAAGGAAACGCTGGTTGGGCCACGTGATGAGGATGCCGGACTCATGCCCTGCCAGGAAAGTGCTCGTCAGCGACCCGTTCGGCACGAGGCGTACAGGAGCACAGCGAGTTCGTTGGCTGGATCAAGTGGAGTCAAACCTGAGGGATATCGGATGCAGCCGGGGATGGAGGAGTGCAGCCATGGACCGAGTTTCCTAGGAACGGATTGGACACCAGGCCATGTCTATTCGACGTGCTCCCTAGGAGCAGGCCACGAAAGAAGAAGAAGACTGAAGTATAAATCCTTTTAAATCCAAGAAGACAGCCAATATTGTAAACTCTTCATTTAGACTGACTTTCCATTTAGCCAGCACCAGATTAAGACCATGTTCGCACGAAAGGGCTCAGGCATGAGCGACACATTTTCGTGTAAATATTAGATAAGTTGATCTGTAACGACCATTTTTAATTTTTTTCGAGGAGATTAAGCATATTGATTGGCTTTTATTCTTCGAATTCGAAATAGTTTAGTAATGAGAGATTCGCTGACAATGGAAAGCATTTTTTCCCGATTAAACTAAGGCAGTATCCCTACAAACGGTGTTAACAATTTCTGAAACAGTCGAGAAGACATTGCCCGTCATTATCACTCAACTAATCCTTAAATTGTACTTAGCATGTATTACAAGAACTTATGTGTAGCCATTGTTTTAACAATTTCCACAGCTGTTTACTGTCACTGGATCACTCTTTCTTACTGAAGTTCCAGTAGCATCTGTTCCTACTAAAGCTTTTTTCTATTGACTAATATCCTATACTGCAAACAACGTTGGAATCGAATTGAAGAGCGATAAACTCTCAGTAAACTTTTTCTCCCTGATTAAAGCTTGCAATTTGTCAACAGCAAAAGATCCTGAGGCCTGACGCGTTTATTAACTTTCAAATAGAATTTTTTAGCTACAAAGATAGACACAACAGAACGGTAGACCATGATGTACGATTGGTGAAATCCGAAACGAATTGAGTACAGCGCCATGGGCAATGCGTGACTTCCATCAGTTATCTTCTAATTCTCGATCACATGGCAACTGACATAGGTGGATCGTATATATTGTGGATCGTTTAAATGCAATGCAAATGTGGTACAAAATGTAAATGATCACCCGATGCACATGCGTAGCTCACGCATGCCTGCGTACATTATAACCGCGATTTCAGTGAATTTGATCAATTTTAGATTAAGAATTCAAAATTCTGATTCACTGATGTTCTGTGAAGGGTGAATAGATAACGAACAAATAAAACAATACGCATGAATAAGACAACACGTGAACGATGATGGTTGGAAGATTGTATAAATGTAATTTATTTTAAGCAAATTATTTAAATATAAGAATGCTCTAACACTTAAGAAAAAATGTTCTCTGAATCTATTTATCCTTCATGATGTACAAACCGTTGGATGTCTTATTATTTGGCTTTGAATTATAAATAAACTATTAAAGTGCGAACAGAGACAAGATATTTTCTTCACTGTTTCAACAAGATCCTATCACCCGTGAGTGTTAATTTTCCATATTAATCGTGTTGAACGTTGAAGATGTGTTGAATGTCCAACTCGAACGCCTTCTCACCAGTCTGTCTCAACCGTACAAACGCCCAGCTAATCTGTGATCACCCACGTTGGTACGTCCGGTTCTGGCCGGTGTTGCCTATCATGCTAGGGATCGTTTTGTAGTCATAAATCATCAGCTGATTTTAATAACAAGTAATGCTCCTCCTCCCACTTAACCGTCGCCATTATCCCAAATGGCAACCAGCCTGACGGCTCGCGAAGCAATAATAATGTACTGCTGCTGCTGCTGCTGCTGCTGCAAAACGAGCACCGGATGGTTTACCGTCCGGTTTCGTGGAAAACTCTAAACCAACACCCCAAAACCCAACAGTCAACAAGCCACCTACTTCCTCGCACACAAAGTCTGACTGTCTTCGGAAGACCATTGTCCGGTCAGTCCCAGGGTGGGTGTATGTAATCTTTTCGGATGTACGAAAATTTAGCGAAAACAGACGGCCTGCTGTACTGTTGCAATCAATCATTTCAATCCCGAAGCCACACGCCACACGGCACATAGAACCGTGAAGGAGGAAATCCTGCCAAAATAATCGGACAATCCGACGAAAAGATCCAATGCCACGCCGGCTTTGATGGCACGCGAGTCTTGCCCAGCCGTTCGGGAGCTGTCGGATGGTATGGGTCATGGTTTTGAAGTTCTTTACACTCCCACCAAACGTAGTCGGCTGCAGACACTCTCCCTCAGAATGCGGTGCGGTCCGGCATCGTAAAGGGTGGTAGATCGCGATCGCGATCGCGTGGAAACAATTGAAGACGCAAAAATCCCGCCCATGAGCCGAGCCGTCTCATTATGATGGTTGCCCTTGACTTGTATCTACGGAGCGGGAAGGCGAATAAGAACGAAACCAAAAAAAAAAAAAATGCCATGGTAAACTAGCTAGATCTTGGCCGGTGGTCAACGGGTTGGATGGTGCTTCTTCGTCGGTGCATCGATGTATCATGACGATATCCAGGTAACGTAAGGAGAACCATTCGATAAATGTGTTTTTCAACGACGATATTGTAGAAAAGTTCATCGGGATATTGATTTGTCCAGGCAAATAACTGACCCTTTCGAGAAGATATTGATTTATTTTGAAGTTGTCATTGGCTTGTCCTAACAGCGTTGATAATTCATCCATTGTTGATCTTATTGGGTTCTTTGAAACAGATAGGACCAATAGACGAAGCAATAGCGGCTCCAGTTGCCACAGCCACCAGTCTGACTACTGATTTTTTACTCTTGTCTTCAGAGTTCTAGTTCTCAATTAACTGTTACAGACTTCCAGATTTCAGTATTTGGTTCCTGTCTCTCGAATTCAGATTTCTTGAGCCTCCCAGGTGCCTCAGTTCCTACAGTTCTAAGTGCCTAACTTGTGGGTTATGGCACTGGAAACTGTTGTCTGATTCTCGACTTCTGGTTTTAGTTCTCCTAGCCAGGTCTGCTTTGGATTTGGAAATTTACGCTCTCGGTTTTCTAGCTTCTGCCTCCCACATGATGATCTTAAATGCTAGAAGGTATTCCACTGTTGCCGGGTGCGATCGTTCCTCGAATATGCTTGTGTAATTTGGTCGTTCTGCTGGACAGATAGTGATATGGCCGAGTTGCAAAGTGAACGAATATGAGCGAGTTAAAAAGAAATCGTATGGGCGAATTGAAACGAAAAGTTACAAGCGAATTGAAACGAAAACTTTCAAGCAAATTGAAACGAAAACTTACAAGAACTTCAGTGTTGCTATTTCTCTCGCGGTTAAGGTAAAGGATACGTGGACGTGCAGTATATTTTCGTTTCAGCACTCTTGTAAGTTTTCGTTTCAATTTGCTTGAAACTTTTCGTTTCAATTCGCTTGTAACTTTTCGTTGCAACTCTTCCCATACAATTTCATTTCAACTCGCTCATATTCGTTCACTTTGCAACTCGGCCCATACGATTTCATTTCAACTCGCTCATATTCGTTCACGTTGCAACTCGCCCATACAATTTCATTTCAACTCGCTCATGAACGCTATTGGAAAACGACTCGCCGTGCCGACATGTACTCACTCATGAACGAGTAAAATGACAAAGCCAATACTTGTACGTTTTCGCTTAGGTTTTTTTTATTGTGACTCCCAAATGAGTCGCTAAACGAGTTGGCTCAGAATAACAACTCACTCACTCTGAGTTGACTCACTAAAAAGAGTTGTTATTCTCATCTCTAGTCCTAACAGCGTTGATAATTCATCCATTGTTGATCTTATTGGGTTCTTTGAAACAGATAGGACCAATAGACGAAGCAATAGCGGCTCCAGTTGCCACAGCCACCAGTCTGACTACTGATTTTTTACTCTTGTCTTCAGAGTTCTAGTTCTCAATTAACTGTTACAGACTTCCAGATTTCAGTATTTGGTTCCTGTCTCTCGAATTCAGATTTCTTGAGCCTCCCAGGTGCCTCAGTTCCTACAGTTCTAAGTGCCTAACTTGTGGGTTATGGCACTGGAAACTGTTGTCTGATTCTCGACTTCTGGTTTTAGTTCTCCTAGCCAGGTCTGCTTTGGATTTGGAAATTTACGCTCTCGGTTTTCTAGCTTCTGCCTCCCACATGATGATCTTAAATGCTAGAAGGTATTCCACTGTTGCCGGGTGCGATCGTTCCTCGAATATGCTTGTGTAATTTGGTCGTTCTGCTGGACAGATAGTGATATCTAAGATAGAGCGTGTCCAGCATAAGTTCTTGTTACAGGTCGATTCCTTCATATTCCTATCGCTGGTGGCCTTTAATCTCTGCGAACCTCTGTTTCATAATTTCCAATCTTCCTTTACCGTAGGACTTCTATTCTCTCTTTAGATCCCAAATAACATTTAATAACTCTCAACTTCTATTTGACTATCATATCCGATGTTTTTTCTTCCTTAAAGTTCCCTTTATATATGTTTTCAATAACATTGCCAAGCATTTAAGCAGAGCCCCAGTTTACAAAATTCCGACTGTGAAAAGTTTTGCTAAGTTTGTAAAATATGTGACAAATTTGGCAAAAGAACCTGCTATAGGGACGTATCTATGGGCTCTGAGTTGCATATGATATTTATACAATTATAATTATTGAAGGTTTAATTAGTATCTTTTAATCACCCATGTTTTGCTGGCTTCGTCGTAAAAGAATGATCATTAGAGACTATACAGGATTTCGATCGTAATGGGAAACGATGGTGTCAATATAATTTGCATATATTGTTCATAATTTGGCTTAGTATTAAGTGTAAAAAGAATTTTAGAAAACATTTTATTCAATTGATTAATTCGATGTTCTGTACATAAAAATCTAGAAAATATGACAGAGAAGAAAAGCATGGACATATTTACTGTTTAATTTAGGTATAGAAAATATTCGTCCTTATTAAAAAAAGCTATTAACGATGGATAAAAAGCATAAAATAGACTGTTTACAGTTCTTTTTCTAAATGAAACGAGAAAATCAAGCCTCTTATTGCAACCAAAACATCATCACTCTTCCATCGAACGTACTTCTCCCATTCGCAGTGACTGCATAAAGCATAAAGATAACCATTTTATGAATGAAAACACACACTAAACACCCCATACAACGTCGCTCGTAACACTCATTCTACGGCCCCGCACACAAACGCATTCATGCAAAAATCATGACCTGCACACGATCCCCTCGTTCCGTTCCCTTAGCTTCCCTATCCAGCCGATCAAATATGCTTGAAGAAGGTGAAAAAAAGATCGATATCGAGCAGCCCAGCACCCACCGGGCTTTGCGAGCTTAGATTTGGGCTGGGAAGGTAGAGATTCTCCACCAGGTCACCTCCATCCCCATTGTGTGTGTGTGGGGTAGCCACCGCACACCGGGCCACTGGCACATAAAACGCGTCATAGAACCATCTAATCAACACGCATGCGCATGCGTGCTTAAAGCCACTGTCCCGCGGTTGGTAGGGTTAACCGACTGACTTTGTTCCTTAATCTAAAATCTCGCCCCAAGAATCCGAAACCATAACTAGGTGGGTGGGATGGAAGGGAGGGTTTGAACAAACAGTTGGCTGGCACGTGGTGGTCCGTGTTCACTCGTACCTGGTGTCGGAAAAACAAACACACACACACACCGCGCCATCCTCGCCATCTCGTTGGTGGCATCTTCCCTTATTGTTCCACCCGCGGGTTGGCGTTTAATTTTTCTTCCTCCATCTTGCTAGTTTTGGGGCGGAAAAGCACCATTAGCGGGCCTGTTGGGTGGGTGGCAGACAGGTAGGTCAAAATGTATATAAAGAGGTGCGAGTTTTCGCCGCACCGAACAGTTGACCGACTGAGCTGGGTTTGACAGGGTAGTTGAAGTGGGTTGTCTATGTCCAGGGAACATTGTGCAGAATAAGATTTGGTGGATTAGTGCCTGCAAGTGTTGAAATGTATGAACTGTGTGGAAAATGCTTTTGAAAGAGACTGTGCAGTTGCTGAGTGTAATAAAAAAACGTATGATTTAATACAAAAATTCAGAGCAAAACTAAGAGCAAATAGTGAATAAAACATATTGGCAGTGTATTATAAGGAAGACTAATTCCACAATGAAGGTGTTTGTGTTTGTCAGTGTGGTGCTAATACATCTGCTACCAGCAGCGCGATCCGACCAGACGGATTTTAATCACATCAATTCGGATGGTTCCTTTGCGTTCGGGTAGTGTACAGACTTCAAATTAAGTGTCCTTCCACCAATACGTTACTGAACCGTGTCATTTTGCTTTTATTTTCCTCCTCCGGTTTTCCCGTTTATCCTGGTTACGTGACCGAAGGTTAAAGAATTCCGACACACCCGGTGCCCACTATCATACGGCCAGCGGTAATCCGAAGACGATCGTACGGGGACGCTACGGAAGCCGTCAACCGGACACGGGGCGCGTCGAGGAAACGATCTACACGGCTGGACCGCGCGGGTAAGTATCAACAGAGCAGAAACGCACGACCAACAAGTGAAAGGTGTCTCAATGATGAACTTGAATTGTTATGAGCCGCAGCGCCCCAACGTTCGGCGCAAGTGAGATACTAATTTAGCATTTATCACACCGTTAAGATGGGGCGTAATTATTTCGAGGTCAGGTTGGACGATTGTGTGTGCGAGTGAATCCCCTCGGTGGGCCACGGTGGGAATGCTGAAATGGATGATCCGGCTAGTTGATCCGGGCTGACCTTCGCTATGGGAGATGGGTTTTTAACAGTGCTGGGGTCAATTGTTGTTTTGGGGGTTCACCGTTTTTTACGCTGCTTATTGTTGTACAAAGGGACAGTAAAATGCGTTTAAATTGGCAGACGGCAACAGTTTTTGTGGGCAAGTGTTTAGCTTAACGGTTGCACCGTTTTAAGAATGGTTCGAAAAACTAGAGTATGGTAATTTGATTGACAGTTTAACCAATTTTGTTTAAAAAAAAAACAAATCAAGGGATTTTGTTTAAACTTTATGCAAAATTATAGCTCAGAGAGACTTCAACGAGTGAAAGACTGCTATACGAGGAAAAGCGACGAACTTCGCGTTACAAAATAACTGATATTTAAAAGATGTAATTGGAAAAGCTTTAAAATGATCACGTTTAAGATTTGAAGGAAAAAAGAGGAAAATTTGACACTATTTTTATAACTGTGGAAGACAACTTTTTACAGCTACATAATGAAAAACTAAACATTGAAGTAAAATTAGAAAATAAACTAGTACACGAGTTTGAGTGAAATCATTTATTTGGTTCTAGAATTTGTTATAAATAATAGAATATAAAGCAAATGTTGAAGGGGGTGGAGGTGGAGGAGGTCTGAAGGGAGGTAGCCAATCGAATCGATTTCATTTTATTCTGAAAATCCTTTCAAGAATCTTCTTTTCTACTAACACCAGCTTGTAATAATTTTTATAAGCATGTTGAGTATGATGCATATGATACAGTTTTTACAAATAAAAACTTATGTCAATATGCTTTAATTCTATAGATTTTTTAAGAATATAATCAACGAATACTCATAGAAACTAACTTAATATTCTTCGCAAATCGAACCGTAATCGAAAGCAATAGATTCAAAATAACAAAAGACTCCAACAAGCGACGAACCCTGTGGGATTGAGATTTTATACTATGAAATGAAAAAACCGATTCCTGTTTACACTGTGCTCTTTTTGAGTAATGATTTTTATCTCGGTCCATTACTCACATGAGGTAGAAAATACTTCTTAAACAATCCCTCCGATCAAGGCTTGTTTGTACAGGCATATTGAGTATTATTTATAAAGAAGATCGAAAATTTCTGTTATCAAGCCTTGCTTAAACGATTTTATAAGAATATTATTACCTCCTTTTCATAAAGCCAATCTAAATAAGTTCGGAAGAACAGCTTAATCAACAGTTATATTTTTGAAAAACAAAAGACATCAACAAGCGACGAACCCTCTTGTTCAAATAACATAGAAGTTACTTTTAATAAGGATAGTTACTACACCACGCTCGTTAGAGAAGTGATTTTTCTCTCTGATTATCACATACATAGAAAGGTAGAAAATACTTCTAAAAATCAGCTTACTCTAGAGCAAGCAATTTTGAAAAACAAAAGACTTCAACAAGCGACGAACCCTTAATATTTCCAGCATATCCTTAAATCTAAAATTCCGTTCTAAATTCCGTTCCGTGCTGTTCTTTTATTTACAAACCTTTCAATTTAAAACAGTTTTCGAGCCCGTGGACCAAAAATTCATCGCAAACAGAGCCTATCGCAAGTGCAGCGCGGCCCGATCGGAACCCCGGAAGATCCGCTGGCAGACCCGTACGATGATCCGAGCTACGATTTTCAGTTCAAAACAAGGAACTATCAGCGACGCGAAGGTTCAGACAGTAATGGGCGTGTGAATGGACTGTACACGTACATCGATGATGTGGGTGAGAAGCATTCGGTACGCTACTCGGCCGGTTCGGGCACTGGCTACGAGGTAGCTAATCCTGTCCCGGATGCACCGAACACGATCGCCTACGAGAGCCCACTGTACAAAACGCACAAGCAGGTACGCGGGAAGGTTGCGTTCGAGAGTGGCCCAAGTGGTTCCGGACAGTACAAGTAAGTTTGGTGCCTTGATAAGAGTAAATGTGGAAGTTATCACACGTTGATTCCCACTCCAGGTTGCTCTCTGTAGGGCCGGATCAGCGCCGAGCGGAAACAACGGGTCCGGATGGTGTGACCCGTGGTTCCTACTCCTATCTGGATGATAAGGGTGTGCAGCGAACGGTACAGTACATTGCAGGGGCCGGCATTGGCTACAAGGTGGTGCAGAGTACGGTTGGTGCGGGAACGCATCGACTACAACAACCCAACTTCGGTATCAATCATGTCGAGCAGAGCGAAATCGCGGATAACAACAATCCCTCGTACCAGACGGCACCTTCCGGTCCGGCCAGTGAACGGCCCGGTGCATCGGGAGCTGGCTACGATCATGTTGCACGTCCTTCCGCCGGTGGGTACGATGGAAGTTCCAGCCGTCCGACTGCACCAGGTGGATCATACGATCCTCCAACAGGTCCGTCTGGCTCGGGCAGTAATTACCCGGACGGTCCCAAGCCACCACCGGGCTATCCGGAGAGCAGTCGTCCTACGGGCCAAGGATTCGATGAGGAAGACTTTGACAGCAAACGTCCAACAACGAGCTCTCCAAGCTTACGTCCGCCAACAACCGATCGACCATCGTCACCCAGTGACTCGAGTGAAGCATCGCGCGAAAAGTATCCCCTACCAGACGATCCTTCGGAGCACGATCTCGGAGGCTATGGAGAGGACAGCATCATCGGACTTTTGCCACCAAAGTACGACTATGATTCGGCCGGCCCGGGTCCCACTGGTGCCGATCACGATCACGATCGCGAACCACCACTATCCGGACCGTTCGATGTGGCCATCTCGAGTGGTCCATCCGGCCCAGCACCGTACCCAAGCTTCGGTGAATCAGCTCCCGGCACAAACGCGTACAATTCGAACGATTTTTCCGGCTTTCCCGAGGTGACGTACGATCAGAAAAAGCTCGAAGACGATCGCAAGAAGGATTGGCGTGATTTTGCGAAAGATTCGACGATTATTAAGAATGTGGGGGATTGGTACGTGGGTCTGGCACCGGGTGCCTCCGTCCGGGCACACATACAGAACATCGATCTGCTACCGTACGGTGGTCGGGCGCCGTCGCCTGGCGATGCTTTACGGCGTGATACACAGGCCCAGGCGAAGGCGGGTCATTCGAGTGGTAGAAAGCCGTACGATCGACGGTAGATGTAGGTGCGCATGCGGACGGGTGGAAAGAGCGTTAGTTATGTAAATAAATTATTGCACATGAGTATTATAGAAATAAATGACGATCGTACGATCGAATGCGAATACGTTTCAAGGAAGAAGTGTGTGTTTTCATGTATGGTTATTTTACTCTAAAGTTTTCTGGTAAATTAGTATGAAGATATTCAAATATTTGAGAAGATTTTAGCATTAAATAAAGTGTTCAAAATATAATTCGATCGTCCTATGTAGCATCAAACCATCTCTTTTTACAGCTTCATCCATCAATCATCAATTTGTCCGTTTGTTGGGCTGACAAATTGAACAAGCATTCATTACCATAACCGTTCGACAAACGAAAACCCCTTGTATCAATTAAAAGTTGCACAAAAAAACCCGGTACATATGTAAAACTATTTATCTGTTTCGTGTTTAACAGCACGTCATGGCACGTCTAAATGATAGCTTTCGGGCTGATGTAGGTCTGATGTTCTGCACTTGTTTCACACTGCATTTGAATACAATCGATGTGCAGCAACGTGTACGTTTAGCACGAAGGGCGCTAAACACACATGGCAGCGCAAAAAAAGCGAAACAGAGTCGATCAATACAAACATAGAACAGGCGGTATTCGCGCTACAATATGAACGTCTCGGTGGAGATGAAAATATGAAGCGTTTGACAATGGCAAAAAGGCGTTATGGTTAGGCTCAACGGAACGGAAGTGCGCGATGAAGATAAGGATAATGAAGGCGCTGAAAAAACATGTGTTTTCGCATATACAGAATCATAATTGTTTTTGTTCAAGTCAGCAGGACTGGCTGTGCTTTTTGTCTTTAATGTAGCATTTTTTAATTGCTTTTATCTTTTGAGAAAATTTAACTATGGTTTTTGATGATCTGGGGAAAAAATAACACAGCTGAAGGCAACACTCAGATCCAGGAACTCACGTGATCATTCATTACGAATGTATACAAGCACAAATTATCGACCGTTTCGATCGATCGATGGGGTTTGTCATCGGTTATTAAATTATACTACTTCAACACAATAATAAACCGTTCTGTCTGGTACGCCCCCGAAAGCTACTTCACTTATTGTTTCATCCAACGAAGACACTGTATATTATTAAGTGCTTACAGGTCATAATAATCTGTTGAGCTGATGATCTTGAATTAGGGAACATAGAGAGAAAAAACACCAAGTCCTAATGCCATCCATTCATCTTCATTGCCAAAGGCTTCATATTGCTACAAACTGCCAGATGAATCGATCATCTGCTGAGATTCGAAGGGATTATTAGACATTATTAGATTATACCGTACGCCATCAATCGTCCCCAGGATCCCGGCATTATAACCCGAAGATGATCCATAAAGATTAATCGAGTAAACTTTCCCGCAAGGCAACGTACACCCGGTGAGTAGTAGTAGTAGTAGTGGATGTAGTAGGGACCAATTATTTGTGCTTAATAGTGCACGTTGCACGCCAAAGAATTATAGACATGCCGTCGGGTACCGCGCTGAATGGTTGCGCGGTGTCATCGGGTGTGACGTTACTTAGTGCGACCAGCGAGACTGGGAAACCGGCTTTTAAGAATGTTAGAAATTGTTAATTACCACAGATGTATGACGAATGCCGCAAGGGATGGATTTTTTCTATAACACACAAACACACACACACACAAAGACACATGCTCACTCATATGATCACATGCGGGTGGTTGAATGATCTGTCCTATATCATAGACTATCGACTATCGCGTAGGGTTTGACACGATTCTGACAAGATGCAGCAACTCAATCATACCGGTTCGGCCGGGTATTAAGTCATCTGCTTGGGTGAAGCTATTAGCGTAGAGATGTTTTAGTGAGGACACACTGTCCCAACGCACATCCGTATCGATCGTTTCGAGTAGTTTAGTTTACTGTGCAAATCGGCTTATAAAAACAGCCAACCGTATGATCGTACCAAACAGTGTGTTCGGTGCAGTGAGCAAAAGCGTAGTAGGTCTGTAGTAGCGTTCTCATCGCCATGGTGTCCGGTTACATACATCCAATGACTGCTACCTGGATGGTGGTTTTGTTGGTTGGTGCGATAACGGAGCAAGGATATGGTTGGAACCTTCCCAACACGTATTACCAAGGAACGGGTAATGGATATGTTGGAGGACGTCCCGCCGGTTCCCAAAACAGTCAAGCTCTTGCGGGTGCCAGTGCTGGTTCGTGGAATGGTGGTGGAGTTGGTAGTGCAAATGGTGGATTTCCATTTCAAGGGCAATCAGGTGGAGGTAATGCATCTGCTAGTAGATCGATCAGTGTGAGCTGATTTGAATTTAAAATGATTTTATTAAAGGAGTTTCCGGCGGAGTTGATCGAACTGGAGGCTTCGGAGCTAACCAGTGGACGGGTGATGATGGTAGAGGAGGTGTAGTAGGGGGCGCAGCAGGAGGACCAGTTGGAGGAGTGTCAACAGCCGGTGATAGTGTTGGAGCAGATGGAACAGGTTTTCAACAGGGAGGAGGAATTGGTTCCGGAGTTCCCTTAGCTACAGGTAACGTTATGCATTAGATATGACCTTGACACGATTTTCATTGTGAGAATTGTTTTTGCTCTCATTCCAGCTGCCGAAGGTGTTGTTGGGTACAACGATCAAGGAAGTTTTGGCAATGTTGGTGGTTCTAATGTTGGTCTAGGCCAGTTTAATCCTAACCAAGGCAATGGTAATGTCCCTGACACAAGTGGTAAATCAAGCTTGTCTACTAATCAATTTTCGTCTAATGTCTTTCTTACCTGTAGCTTTTGGAGGTTCTTTCGGAGCATCGGGGGCAGGATTTGGAGCAGGTGGACATTATCACGGCAATCGTCCCGCTACTGCAACGTACGGCCATCCTTCAATAAACAGCGTTCCAGCCGTTCAACCCTGGCGCTACGGTACTCCAGCCAGTTACGGTGGTTATGGGGGAGCGAGATGGCCCTGGTACGGTACGGGGTACGTTTACCGCGTTCCAGTTGCACACATTAATCCGGACGGAAGTTACAGTTTTTCCTACTACACACCACACTCGGGCCGTGAAGAAACGGGCCACAGCAACGGAAATGTTGACGGAACGTACAGTTTCCAGAACGATGGTGCAAAGCACAATTTCTCGTTCAGTGCTGCACCGGACGTAGATTTGCGGTCAAGCATCGGTAACACCCGAGCTGGTGCTCTCAATCCGGATGAGTATGGACCACAGTCGGTTCATTCGCGTGGCCGTTTACCACTAGTGCCAGCAACCTTCCGACCGGGTGCTGATGAACGAACAGGAACACAAGTTCCTAACAGTTGGTCTAGCAGAAGTGGTGTTGACGGAACAGCAGCAGCTGGTGGTGAAAATGTAAACGATCAAAGTACGCTTTCCGTTGTTGGGTTACCGAAAGCAACCACGCAAGCAACCGATATCTCACAGCCTACTGCGCGTAATCAAATCGTGCGAGGATCAACGGAACCGGTTGGTGTTAACGATCTTGATGGACGTGATGCGGGTTTGACAGGAGTTCAAAGTACAGCAACAACCGTTCGCCCTCTGGATGGTACAGTGGAACAAGTGGTCACGCGTCCTGACAATGAAATACCCTCCTACAGTAACGAAATCGCTCCAAATGGTGGCACCCGAGATGGTGGTTTTGGTGTTCCGCTTGACAGATCGTACCGCTTCGGTTACCAAACACCGGATGCAGCACGTGAAGAAGCTGCCGACCAGGCAGGCAGCGTTCGTGGATCGTTTTCGTACAACAATGAAGCAGGTCGTAACGATCTGCAGTATGTAGCCGGAGCTGGAATGGGCTTCCGTCCAACCGGTGGAAGCTTATCCGTACCGAATGGTTTAGCTGGAGCTGGATCTGTAGCCGGTGGTCCTGCTGTAGGCGATAGACGCTATCAGTTCGGGTATCGTACCACAGATTCTGAACGTGAAGAGTCTGCTGATGCTGCAGGAAACGTACGAGGATCGTATGCCTTTACCAATGGAGCTGGACGAAACGATCTCCAGTATGTGGCAGGCGCTGGTACTGGGTTCCGTCCAACGGGAGGAAGTCTTTCAGTACCGAATGGACAACGAACTGGAGGTGTGTTTGGAGGATCAGGCAGTGGTTTTGGAGATGACGGAGCGATTGGAAGTCAAGGTGTACAAGGAGTAAGTGGAGCAGTAGGAGGATCATCTGGAGGTGATGGTGCACAAACTGGTGCTGGAGTAGGTGGAAACTTTGAAGGAGCTGATGCTGGTTTTGGCAGTGATGCAAGATCAGGAGGCTTTGGGAATCAAGCAGCATCTGGGGCAGGTTTTGGAAGTGATGGCGGATCTGCAGCGTTTGGAAATCCAAGAGGACAAGTTGGTGCTGGAACAGGATCGTTCGATGGAGCCGGATTTGGTGCTGATGGACGATCATTGGTTTCGGGCAATCAAGGAACACAATTCGGTGCTGGAGCAGGAAATGCCTTTGGAGGAACAGATGGTTTTGGTGCTTCCGGCAATCAAGGAACTCAACTTGGTGCCGGAACAGGAGGTTCAACTGGTTCTTTCGGTACAGGTTTTGGAGGTGATGGACGCTCATTGGGTTCCGGCAATCCAGGGGCGCAGTTTGACGCTGGATCAGGAGGAGCGGGAGGATCATTCGGTGCAGGTTTTGGAGGTGATGGACGCTCACTCGGATCCGGAAATCAAGGAACACAGTTTGGCGCAGGAACAGCAGAAGCTGGAGGATCTTTCGGTACAGGTTTGGGAGGTGATGGACGCTCACTCGGATCCGGCAATCAAGGAGCACAGCTCGGTGCTGGAGCAGGAAATGCTTTTAGAGGAACAGGAGGCTCTTTTGGCCAAGGGTTTGGCAACCAAGGGGCACAGTTCGGATCCGATGGACGATCGTTTGGCTTTGGTAACCAAGCAGGCCAAGGTTTCGCTCCAGTTGGTAGAGGAACAACGGCTGGTTACACTGGAAGTCTTGGCACCACACGAAATCCTGTCACTAGAAGCCCACCGGCAAATGCGTTCAACGGTTCTTCCACACCTGTTTCATCAGCTTCTAGAGAGGACGGAACTGATGAGAGCACCACCCTGAACGCTGACGATTCGGAGCAAACAACAACGTTCGGTGGTTACGGTGATGTGCAATCTGGTGCAGGATTGTTCACCAACGGAAATCGTCGTTTAGTTCAGTGAAGAGTACGAAACTGTATTTAACGATTATTGGGAAATATAATGCGCTGCTCAATTGCATATTTTTCTTTCCATTTTACTTAAGAAACGCGCCTAACAAGATCGAGTACTACGCTCGAGAAAGCTGGAAGTGTTAAGCTTACTGTACCTGCTTCCGATACTAGTACGCGTGTCCCTGTACAATCCGACCCAACTTTTTCCCCGGTAATAATATCACAATACTCGCCTGCAGGAAGACACGCGTTCCATACCCCATTGTACGTGTCCATTCCGGAGTTAAACACCGCAAAACCAACATTGCCACGACAGAACGCAAACGTTCCGCTCGTAATCTGAACATCCGTAAGCGGTGCTGGAGCAACCAGATTCCGAAAGCTAACCAACCGTTGTACTACCGGCCATCGATGCTCACAAATCCATCCATTCTGGCAGGTACCATCGCTGGTAGGACGTCCTGGTGACAAGATGTTTTCCTGTCCATCCGAGGGCGGTCCTTGACTGGTGTCGGTAAAGTTGTAGGAGCTCATCAGTCGTACCGTGCCATAATCGGTGGCCAGGGTGAATGCGATTGCTTGAACGTACTTCGTACCATCCTTAAAGGTAAGTATCGAATCACCACCCGCTCCATGTCCACGCTGGTTGTCGTGGTTGTCAACAAACACTAGTGCCGAATCGGATGGTATTAAACCGAACTGAGTGGCATTGTTTTTGGTGAGTGATTGAAATGCAGCAGCTTCCATGGTGCCATGGTAGATCAGTCCAATAAACAGCGAATACTTAAACTCGGTCACCTCCCCAAGATCGGTGTACTGGGAACTAGAAGATTGTTAGACAAATTAGACATAGAGTGACAATATAAATTAAAACAACTTACGCAGTTACTGCCTCGTTTCCGAGGTCTATCACCTCCTGATAAATAAATGGCGCTGCATCAGCTGGAAAGTCGAACGCAACGTTCAAGTAGCTCAACCGTTTATAGATGGCGCTTAAATCTTCCGGCTGCATGTGTTTGCTTGCATCCATCCTAAAACCGGCCACTCCCAGCTCGATCAACCGGTTCATAAACTCTACGATACGATCCCGAACGTACGGTTCGGTTTGATTTAAATCCGGCAAACCGCTCAATTCGCAGTCCCTCACTTCCGTGGCATTCTGATAGTTCTGAATGATACAGGCCGGATGAAAGTGAGTTTGATTGTATGGCACAGCTGGGTATTGCCTGTTGGCAGGATCACTGGGTGATCCAGCCGTACCGTACAGTGGGACACTACCGCCAGGAGCAGCCATATGGTTGACGACCATGTCCACGTACACGCGAACACCAGCCCTTTGACAACGGCGTACCATAGCGGCAAACTGTTGTTCATTTCCCGACCGGGATTTGATCGTGTACGAGATGGGCTGATATCTTTCCCACCAGGGACGGTACAGCGCGATCACGTACTCGTTCACAGGAGATACCTGCACGCCACCGTATCCGGCAGGCCCGAGAAACTCTTCACATTCCACCGCAATATCGTCGAATGTCCACTCGAACAGATGAACCATAACCTGTCGTCCGGGATAGTAATGAGGATCTTTACGGTTTAACGGAGGGCCAGAAGTTGGGACACTGGACAAACTAGACACAGCTTCCGGGATGCTGTTGGTAAGGGAAGCAATACTTTGTGCGATTCTTTCGTTGTTATCAGAGGAGTAGCTCACTTCAAAATTTGAGGCTAGGTTGAGGCCACTC
Organism: Anopheles maculatus; assembly: GCA_002091835.1. Lineage (NCBI taxonomy): Eukaryota > Metazoa > Arthropoda > Insecta > Diptera > Culicidae > Anopheles > Anopheles maculatus. The sequence continues at coordinate 92,785 of KZ062759.1, forward strand.
TGGCCGGGATTTAATGCACTTAAAACGTTAGGCAAACGCGTAGCGCTACTACGGTGCTCTGTGCTTGGAATCAGCTTTGCAAACTGATTAAGAACTGCAGATGGATCAAACACAGCACGCGAGGCGTTTGATGCAAGAGTTTGGAAAGTGTTGATCCCACTCTGCACAGGATTCGATGCATCGAAACCATTAGGAACACGTGCAGCACCACTGCGTTGCTCCGTGCTTGGAATTAGCTTCGCAAACTGATTAAGAATAGCGGATGGATCAAACACCGCCCGTGAGGCATCTGTAGCAAGATTTTGAAAAGAGCTGGCGGCATTTTGAATTCGACCTACACCTTCGGGAATAGCGTTGCTAAACGAACGTAGCGTATTGGTAAACTCTGATACTCCCGGAAGCTGCACATTCGATGATCCTAGCGACGACGATAAGGATGGTATTTGAAATGGGAGTGTGTTTGTTTGGCCGGGCAGGAAACTAGCGAACGGATTGGTAAATGTTTCTACTAAGCTTGCTATTGATGGAGATGCTGCACTGCTGGTGCCGAATGGTGGAGCTTGCGCCGCGAACGAAACCCGTCTCGATTGAGGATCGAGTGATGCACTTAGAAGACTGCTGGAGAATCCTAAAGCACCTCCATTTGCAACAGTCGGTATGGTGAATGGGCCCAACTGTAGGCCGTAAATTGAATGCAAACTTGAACTCACGAGAATCAACACTATCACACTGAATGTAGCCATGATCTGCTGATAAGGCAACTAAAGGGTGGATATTGATCTGTACTTGGTTTTATAGGAAAGTTAACAGTTTTACGGCAATTGTTTGCACAGGTTGAGGCGTTCATGAGGTAAGTAAAAACTAATCAATAATGCTAATTACATTTCATCGAAGTATTCATTTGAAAATAACTGCTTGTTTCCCAGCACTTGGTAGCATCTTTCGTGGATAGAAAATTATAGACTAGACGTTGTGATCTTGCAAATGTTTATTGATTGGTTTCAATAATGTATTTGCATTGGAACAAATAACAAACATTGTAGCACAATGAAAGTACGTTTTAGTTTTCCGTTTTCTCTCAATTCCAGCATCGAAACTTCCGTCAATGACCGCTTTTATGCTAATCAGTTTCAAAGTTCTGAGTTTCATTCAATTTTTCAATCAGTAGCAACATTACCACAGTACATATTCAGTCGTTTGAAAAACAAACCCACAGTTTATGTACGCATGGTGCGAAAAGACCAATTGACAGCTGTCAACTGAAAATGACCTCGTGCACCATCTGTTTGTTTACATTTCGCTGTTGATACATTTTACACCGCTCTGGCGCTGTGTACATCTGAAATAATGTGCAGATAGTCGTAATTAGTGCTAAAACAACGGACAATATCGTTTTTTCGGTTCTGGGAAAATCAAATAAAACCTACCCACAACAACAATGGTGCGCAAGCTAAAATTCCACGAGCAAAAGCTGCTCAAGAAGGTGGACTTTTTCAACTGGAAGGAAACGAACAGTCTGCAGGAAGCGAAGGTTATGCGAAAGTACCATCTGCAGAAACGGGAAGACTACACCGCCTACAACAAGGTGGCCCGGAACGTTCGTGAGCTAGCAAGAAAGATTGCCGACGTCGATGCGAAGCATCCATTCCGGACGGAGATGAGCGCGTTACTGCTCGAGAAGCTGTACGTGATGGGTGTAATACCTACCAAGTGGGATCTGGAAAATGCAAACAACATTAGTGCTTCATCGTTCTGCCGTCGCCGGTTGCCACTCGTGCTGGTGCGGAACAAAATGTCGGAAAACGTAACGCATGCGACGAAAATGATTGAACACGGGCATGTGCGGGTCGGTGTTGAGGTTGTAAAAGATCCAGCCTTTCTGGTGCCGCGTACGCTGGAAGATTTCGTCACCTGGGTGGATGGTTCGGCCATCCAGAAGCATCTGATGGAGTATAACGATATGCGGGATGATTTTGAGATGTAAATATATCGATCGCTTTGTTTGTGTAAGTAACCGCTGGTCTCGAGTGTGTGCCCTTTTCTCATCACGCTTGATTATCCGAATTCTTTCATCAAGGAAAAGAAAGGGGGAAATATTTTTCACTGTTTTTTGTTATTTATGTGGTTTTGCGATTAGTTTCACTACAAAGAATATTTGGGACACGTGTCAGTATACGAATAAAATTCCAAACAGTTAAATTTTCAGTGCTCCGCTAAACTAGTACACTAATGCAAAACAAACGAACTCGGAAACTTTCCCTCCGTAGAGTAAAAGTAACGCACGGTGTTAGACCCTGTGATGATCCTTATGGTGTTATGCACGGCACACCTCTAAGGGAGGGCCATCTTCTTAATACATTTCTGAGTTTTAAGGAAGAGTTCGTGGTGAACCGAACCAAAATCAACAAATAAAATGATTTGACATCGACTACTTATCTAACACGATACCGTATCGCGCGCTCTGTAGTCGTAAATATTGTGTGTGAAAATTATCTCTCCTCTAAACGTACACCTCATACTGTTTCTAACATAACACACACGCATCGTGTGCTTTCTTATCATATTAAGTCTGCCGGGGCCGGAAATCGCTTGCTGCTTTGGCCCGACCTCTCAGATAGTTGTTCCTTACATATGCTTACAGGTAGTATAACCCATCGTGCTAACCTACACAACCGGTTTCGATTCCTTACCGGCCTCACCGTTCGCCGACATCTCTGCACCACCATTCGCGGCTGCACCTTTCTTACCCTGACCGGTGGAGGTTTTGTTCGGAACACTGTCCTCCTCGTCTTCGGCACCGTCACCGGCCGCGTCAGATCGTTGCTGCTGTTCTAGCCCATTTTTTTCCGTGTGCCGGAACTTGTCGTAACGCTCGAGGTTCGTCTTGTCGTCATCTTCCTCCTCTACGTCATCCTGCACGTCACGCAACAGATCGCCCAGATCGTCATTGTCTACCACCTGCCACATCAGTTTGTCCGTCAGCGCCACGGAACCATCGATACCACCGAGCGCACCCAAATTATTGCTTCCATCAAGCGACAAATTCGCCTCGGACGAGTCAAAGCTTGCCGTATCGTGCGATGCGGTGTTTGTGTTACCGCCGGTGGTGGAGCTGTTTGTTTTAACGGTGTTGTTACCGGCAGAATCGCTGCCCGCGGAGGAGTTGTCGAGCTTCTTCTCCGACTTGACATCGCTGCTTTCGGATTTGATCTTCTCGGTGGTTGGTTTGGCAGCGCCGGTAGTACTATCACTGTCAATCGATGGCTTGGTGTCAGTGGTTCCATCCGAATCGTTGGCTTTCTTTTCATCTGAAGGAACAAAAAAAAATCAGTTTGTCCGTCAGCGCCACGGAACCATCGATACCACCGAGCGCACCCAAATTATTGCTTCCATCAAGCGACAAATTCGCCTCGGACGAGTCAAAGCTTGCCGTATCGTGCGATGCGGTGTTTGTGTTACCGCCGGTGGTGGAGCTGTTTGTTTTAACGGTGTTGTTACCGGCAGAATCGCTGCCCGCGGAGGAGTTGTCGAGCTTCTTCTCCGACTTGACATCGCTGCTTTCGGATTTGATCTTCTCGGTGGTTGGTTTGGCAGCGCCGGTAGTACTATCACTGTCAATCGATGGCTTGGTGTCAGTGGTTCCAACCGAATCGTTGGCTTTCTTTTCATCTGAAGGAACAAAAAAAAAACAAACGAAGAAAAATCATGAAAAAATGAAGATTGCGAACAACCATCCCTATCCTTACCCTTCGTTCCCGTAGCCGCCTCCTTGTCACCCTTCAGCTTCTTCTTGTGAATGCGTTCCGCCTGTTCGCGCAGCTTCTTATCCTTGCGGTAGCGAATGTACAGCTTCAGATGCGATCGCTTCTTGCAGTGATCACGCAGCACCCGTTCCTGGTTATCAAAGCGACGCGGCAAATACATGTTGCACAGATCGCAGTACTGCACCTGCACCTTCTTCACGTGTTCCTCCCCGATGATCATCTGGTTCTCGTCGTCCTCATCCTCTTCGTCTTCATCCTCGTCGTCGTCATCATCCGTTCCGGCGCGACCACCAGTATCGCCGAGCCCACCGCTGCTACGCTGCTTCCTCGCAGACGTTTCCCCACCGACAGCCGGGTCACAGATTTCATCCACCTTGCCCACCTCATCGACGATGGTCAAGCTGTCCAGACCCTTCAGCTTCTTCTTGTGAATGCGTTCCGCCTGTTCGCGCAGCTTCTTATCCTTGCGGTAGCGAATGTACAGCTTCAGATGCGATCGCTTCTTGCAGTGATCACGCAGCACCCGTTCCTGGTTATCAAAGCGCCGCGGCAAATACATGTTGCACAGATCGCAGTACTGCACCTGCACCTTCTTCACGTGTTCCTCGCCGATGATCATCTGATTCTCGTCGTCCTCATCCTCTTCGTCTTCATCCTCGTCGTCGTCATCATCCGTTCCGGCGCGACCACCAGTATCGCCGAGCCCACCGCTGCTACGCTGCTTCCTCGCAGACGTTTCCCCACCGACAGCCGGGTCACAGATTTCATCCACCTTGCCCACCTCATCGACGATGGTCAAGCTGTCCAGGTCTAGATCACCGGTATCGGCCGGATTCTCCTCACCCGATTCATCGCCCTTGTTCGATGAACCGTACCGCTCGGCACGTGCCTTAATTTTCAAATGATCCAACGATGCACGGTGCGTCTCGTACGCCATCGGGCTCTTGAAGCCTAGGTTGCACACGTTACAGTACGGCATCAGGAATTTCTTCATCATTTTGTGCCCTTCGGACTGCTGATGTACGGCACGCTGCTGTCGATAGTTTAACCGGCACATCATACAGAAGCCCGGACGCTTTCCCTCCTCCCCACCCGTACCATCGTCCGACTTGCCGTCTTCGTCGTTTTGTGCGTTTCGTTGTTTGGCACGCATTTCTAGCAGCTGCTCGCGGCATTTGACCGCCAACGAACGCATTTTCATTTTGTGGGTACGGGAATACAGATGGATTTGGTACTCCTGTGAAATGTGGAAAACGATAAATGAGCGGATTATCGAGCGGATAAAGCTGCGTTGACTATTTTGAGGCTCATGCTTAAAAGGCAACAGCGTTATTCATTTCTGCAAAGGACGTTAGAGGTGTTTATATAGAGGAACGTGATTGTGTCTATCACGCCTCCTTTGTACGTGTGGACGGTCTTAAAAGACCAGACTACCAGAGGCTAGCGAGTACATTAGTGAGATCATCCAAGAGCCTAAAGACCTTGGCATTGTAGCAGCTCCTCCTATGTCCTTTTACATATATATACGGAGTCAAAAATGCTTCTTCGATGGACGGACACCAAACAGATCAAGCGTCCACATAGTTTAAAAGGATTTAACATTTGGTAGATCAGGACACAGCGAGACATATTTTTATGTGGAGAGTATAAATTAATCGATCGGTTTGAGGGACGATGTTAAAATACTCAACCACTGACCATATATGCACCATGCGGCAAATCTTGGAGAAGATGGCGAAGCAGCAGTTACACTCCTATCATCTCTTCATTGATACGATAGCATAACTAGGGTAAAACTATATGACGCAATGAGGTCATTTGGAATCCCGGCTACGCTTACCAGGCTTACCAAGTGAAGTGCAGAAGGATGGAAAACTCTCAGGGACCACCAAGGACCTGCCCTAGGGAGACGGGCTTGCTTGTTTCCAATCAATCTAGCGCTAGAGAGGACCATCCGAGACTCGGAGGTGGAAACTTCGGGGACCATCTTCTATAAGTCACTCCAGATCTTGGCATACGCTGATGACATTGGTTTGAGGCTCTCCTATGTAGCAGAAGATTACCAAAGGATCGAGCATGCGGCACTGAACCTCGGGTTGGAGATCAACGAGGCAAAAACCAAAATGATGGTGGCACCAGCAGCGACCCTGTCAACAAAACACTGATTAACGCAGGGGTGATGTACAGATACAGGGGCGACCCGGTGGTGTATACGATAGCGGCGCCAGTCTTCACACGGCAGGACCGGGGTTCGAATCCCGGCGGACCACCTCCCCGTACGCAGGACTGACTATCCAGCTACGGGTAAACACTTAGTCGCAGAGAGCTAGAAATAGCAGGCCAAGACCTCACGAGGTTGTAGTGCCAAAGAAGAAGAAGAAAGAAGAAGATGTACAGATAGGTGATCGCACCTTCGAAGTCGTCCAAAACTTCACCTATCTGGGGTCAAAAGTCAGCACCCATAATAACATAGAAGTTGAGTTGCGCGAAAGTATTGCCAACTGGTCATACTACAGCCTGAGGAAACTTCTCCACTCAAAATACCTGTCGCGACGGACGAAGCTGGGACTGTACAGAACCTTTATAGTCCCAGTACTCACATACGCCTCTGAGACATGGACTCTGTCCAAAACTGACAAAACCCTCTTAGCCGCGTTCGAGAGGAAGATGCTCAGAAGGATAATTGGCCCCGTATGTGTGGCAGAACGATGGAAGAGTCGCTACAATGACGAGCTTTACGAGCTGTACGGTGATCTCACCATCGTGCAGCGAATTAGGATCGCCAGGCGGGGGTTGGTCATGTCATGCGATTGGCACCGTACGACCCAGCCCGTAAAGTCCTATTAGGCCGTCCACACGCATAGAGGAGGCGTGGTAGGCCAAAACAGATATGGAGTGATGGCGTTAATGCGTCCGCCAGGACGGATTGGCAGACGACGGTGCTAGGCCTAGACGACGACGGTGCTAGAGAGTTTAATTTAATTGATCGGTTTGAAGGACGATGTTAAAATACTCATCGAATGTTGAAATAGTCCTTCACAGCAATTAAAAACGTCGTTGATATTTAAGAATGACAAATAAAAATCTGTAAGGATAAACATCTGGAGGCTTCTGACGTTCTCTTACCTTAAACGTGACACACTTAAGTTTGCAGTGCACACACGTGAGCTTGATAAAGTTCGACGAACGGTACTTGGTGTTGATCTTGGTCGATCGCTTACTCTCGGCACCTTCGTCCGAAGCCTTCCGATCTCCGTCCGCACTTTCCTTCGCGTCCTCCTTCTTGATCGCTTTCTTTGCCGACGTTTGCTGCTTCGCGCCACCATCCTTTTCTTTCTCCTCGTCCGGCTCGCCGACTGTAGTACCTGTGGTGGAAAAGTAACAAGCATCGAACCATGTATTTAAAGATCCAATCATGCCCGTATGTTTTTCTCATTATTTACCAGTCTTGTTTGCATCGTCTTCATCCTGATCCTCCTCGTTGCGCGTAGACGATTTCGACTTTGCATCGGCCCCATCATCTTCATCATCCCAAAGTGCGCTTTTTTCATCCTTAATGTCTTCCTCTTCTTCCTCCTCCTCTTCTTCGTCATCATCCTCCGCAATGCTGGTGTCGGCTTTCTTTGCCTTCTTTGTGCGAGACGGTCCCGCATCAACATCCTCACCACCATCATCGTCCTCCTCATCGTCATCATCCTCGTTCTCGGACGGGGAATCTTCGTAACCGTCTTTCGCTGCCTGAAGGGCACGCTTGATGAGAATTCTGCATTGTGGAGGTAGGAAAAGAAGGATTGTCTTAAGCATACAAACACCAAAAGCGGGCTGGTTGTCGTTGGACATACTTCTTCGATATCTTCATGTCTATGCCTCGTTTCGACATCGCATCGCTACCCATGATACGGTTCCGCATATCGCCACGGCCTCGTATCGAAGGGTAACGCCGGTTGTGCATCGTCATCGGCCGCATATCCGTACGCCGGTGGTGCCCACCCATGATGCGTGACGTCAGCATGCCTCGCCGGCCATCGGAGCGGTAGTGCGAAATCCGTCCCCGCATCATACCGCCTCCCCGGCGATGCATTCCGCCACCGCCCATGAGCGAGCTACCGCCAATGTGCGATCGGTGACCGCCCCCTAACGGTGGGCGCATCATCGAACGACCGCCGCTGCTGCTGCTATGGTTGCTCCGCATCGCCACCGACCGCGGTGGTCCCATGCTGGTAGTGTTGTTGTCCCGTGACCTGTAAGAACTGCCAGAATCGCCGCCATGGCTGCGACTGGCGCTGCTGCTGCTGCGATGATGATCGAACTTGTTGCTGCTCGAACGGTCGGCCGCGCCCGACGACGACGACGAATGGTGCTCGTTGCTACCGCGCTTGTCGTACGACGAGCTGGAACTGCCTCCCTCGTGGTACCGGCTAGATGATCCTCCGCCACGACCACCTACACCACCGCCGCCGCTGCCACTGCTGCCATAATCACGCCGCGAGGTTCCTCCCTACACATTTCAGCAAATACACCCCGACCAGCATCATCACGTGGGGCGCGATCCATCGTTTGCATGTTCGATGATGCATCAACACGTGCACGTGACCGCAAACGCACCAACCAGAGTAGTCGTGGTTTGTATTCATGTGACGTGATTGGGTGGTAGATTCATGAATTGGTTGAAGAGATTTGCATTAGAAAGCATATTTCATGTCAGATTAAGGGGAGGTAGTTGATCTTTGATTTGGTTGCTTAAGAAGGTTGGTTAAAATGGGCCCTTCTGTTGAGATTTGCTTTACACGGACACTAGTGATCCTTCGGTTCGTTGTGACAGCAGCCATTTTGATTTCCATTTCGCTTCATAAATTCAGAAAACAATCTCCCAAGGAACCGCACGAAGATAAGCGCTAGGTCACAGAATGTTATGTGTGGCGAGTGGCCTGTTACTTTTATCGACTTTAACGACTCTTTTCTCTCTCTCTCTCTCGCTCTCCCACATGCTCTCCTTCGTCCACAGTCCACATTCTGGGGTGTCCTTTTTTTAAACCAGTAAAATTTAGTACATTCGCCGTCATAATCACGCGCTTAACGCATCCTCCTTTCACACACATGCAGCACCAACAACTCAATCTCTCCTTTTTCACTGATACTTTCATTTAGAATATGCCCGGCCATGCGACGGTCCTACTACCGAATAGACTGTCTGTGTATGTGTGTGTGTGAATCGTTAATCAGTTTTTCGTGTGACCATTTTTCATATCCTTATGCACACGTACACACACACACACAACACGACGGTTGGCTTTACATGTTCTACCAGCCGCGTTCCAACTCTACTAGTTGTACGAATTTTACGAAATTCCACCGATTCCACAGAAAGGATAAAAATGTGTAGATTTGTCGCGCTTAAGCACCCACCACTTACGGCACACCGGACGAACATAAGGCAGAAAGAAATAACGAGAAGAACAACTGCAATTCGGTGAGTTTTTGTGAGTGTGTTTGCTGTGAGCAACGGCATCGCGTACCACCAGCCGCTTTCGTTGGGGATCTCGAGCGGCATATGTCGTTCGCTTGCTTCCTCCACTACCTGCTCTATTATGCTGTACCGGGAAATGGATGGATGGCAAGGTAAACTTAAGGAGGAACACACCCGCACGGTTTTATCCTTGATGTACTTTTTAAACGATGAAAGTTGGGCTTCGGCCACTGTTAATACCACTTTATATGCCTAGTATACGAAGAGGGTGCGGGTTTGAGATGGATCCCTTCCTGGCAAGGATGTTTGCGGCTATTCTCCTTCTTCTGTGTGTGGTGCCGCTCATATATGCTTGGCTTCTTTTTGTGCATCAAAACGTTTCAGTATTGTATAGAATAAAAACCATTCACTCCCACATTCCACACTCTCTGTTTCGATTCTGCCTTCCAATAGAAACGTGCAGCAATGAAAACCGACACAGCCCCGGCAATCTACCGCCAGCCACATGCATCGTTTCCGGTCTAAACACCGGTATCATACGGTATTATCATTCGTCCACGTGTTACTGATTGTGTGACCATCACAAAAGGAGCGACCTTTGGTTGCTTTTTTTTTTGGTTGTTGTTAGCATAAGCTTTGCCAGGTTCTTCTCTCATGTTGTATCAGAACCTTCGTTCGTTAAGGAATGCACAACGGACTCAAATCCATTCCTAGTTTGCTTATTATGCTCAAACGATCTGTATCAGCTGTAGCAGCTTAACCCGCGTGTGTCTCTTCTTCATTGGAAATAACTTTACGGATTTGATGATTAGACGCGAAATAAAAAAAAGTATCATCAATTAATATGAATCAATGAAATGAAATATAGGTGGGTAAAGGTATCGGTAACAAGCATTCTACTAACAAATTACTCAGGCAGAAGGATTATAGACAAGAATTACGATTGAATAATTGTTTCCGTTACAAACATTACTATATACGGGGGTGGTTTTGTTTAACCTCTCACAGACCATGGACCGAAAATTAGCTTGCAGAAGGCCAAAAGCGCCACCTAAGGCACAACATTTATAGAACAAACGGGTGTTTGCGTTTGTGTTTCACTTGTACAACGTGACTCAATTTCTCTCTCGCTCTCATTGAAGTTGCAACATTGTTGCCAAGTTGTGCTGTTATTATATTATCCTGTGTTCCAATTACCTGAGTGTTGTGATCGCTGCGAGGGCGCTTCCGATCCGGCGAACGACGGTCACGATTATCCTGAAGCGAGAAGCGTGTTAAAATATTCGTTATTGTTCCGTCACAATGTCAACCATACGGTTCGTCGTTTCGATTGATACGACGGTTGATTTTAAATAATATATTATGCTAAAGGATGATAGGTACACCTCTTTTCGGCTTACCTCGTACTTGGAGGAATTAGACCGCTTGTAGCTATCGTTGCGACTGTCGTGCCGAGAGTACCTTGAATCTGACTCATACCGGGACGAGTTTCGGGAATCGTACCCACCGGCACCACCGCCGCCGCCACCGCTACCGCCACCACCACCACCACCGCTACCACTATACCGACTGTTTCGGTTATCGTTCCGGTTGTCATAGCTACTGCTGTTATGATGGTTCGAGCCATGGTATCCACTGCCACCGTGGTACGAGCTACGGCCAGCTCCCCGTGAGCCTCCACCGCGCGAGTGGTATCCACCCCGTACGCCACGCAAAACCATTTTCAGCACCTTGTTTTTCTTTTTCTTCTTCTTTCGCCTGTTTACACTGCTGCAGGAACGAACAAATTAGGTGCGCTAAAACGATGCAAAATGGTAAATGGAAGGGATTAAATACGATACACGAATGCAACAAGAGCAGTTCTATTCTGTTTTCAATGACTAAATTACGATTGGGACCATTCCCAAATATTCACTTTTTCTAATATGGCGGAGCACCGGTGCTGTGGACGCCGTCAAGGTGAAGGTGGAATATTGGCAACTTGAAATCGATTTACCTGCTCGTTAAACACTCTTCGTCACTGTAGAACACACGAATTCACTCCGCTATCGACAAATACTACTTATTTTCTGTAGTATATTGCCTGAAACACGTAATTTTTGTAGGGAA